>JACJUY010000739.1:0-62600 GCA_014220935.1 Platorchestia sp. MABIK | reverse complement strand
ACTCAGATGCACATTGTGCACAACAAAATTTGTAAATTAGGGAGGCCTGCATCGCGGTAGGAAGAATGTCTTTGAAACGAAAAAATGAGCCAATTTTGAAACTATTAACTAAAACCACCTTAAAGTTTATGTCCGGAAAATATTTGACAAACAAATCCAAAATTTCTCTCTTCATTTCCTCCGACTGAGGTCCAAAATTCGGGAACGAAACAAAGCGAATGTCCTCACAGATTGATTCCACAGAAGGCAGTTTGTTGAACTTTCCTTCCAAAAATTTACCAATATGAGAATCTACAAGTCGAGTTGAATAGCCATTCTTACGGAAAAATTCTTTTAAAAAAGGTGAACTCATCATGTAGAAACTTATAAGAACTACAAACATTGAACGCTCTAAAAGTTAAAGTCCTGATAAAATTCACTTCAAAAATATATGGAGAGAAACTGTAGAAACTGGTTCCTAAGCCTGTAAAACATTTTTTCCTATACACGGAACACTCGAACTCATTCCCAGACCGGTGAACCAAACAATCTAAGAAGGAAATTTTGAGTGCCTCTTCACCCTATATTGTGAACCTAATGTTTCTATGGCGTTCATTCAAGTAATTTAAGAAAAGCGGAGCATGAGATTTGTCGTGAAAAAGTAAAAAGTATCGTCCACATACCGTTTATAAAAAATTGGTTTAAAACTTACAGGGAAATGAACAAGTTTTCGACAAGTTACTTGTCAAGGTCCAATGGGGACGAAGCTAAAGATTATTTTTCGGCCTTTTGTAGGACCTAAATAATTCAATTTTTGTTTCTTCCTCTAAACCTGTTTACAAATTGTATTATTATGAATAAAATACTTTCCTTTCAAAGAATTCGAAGATAGGCAATTAAGAGTCCAAGAGAAAAATAGCTGGAAAAAAGTGCTGTGATTTTAATCCACTGTTGCGAGAGACAGAATGCAAATTAATTACAATTAAAGCAACGTTGAAAATGATATATGTATTTTTCACAGTATCAAGGGCCAAAAAAAGACTCTGCTTGGCAAAGTTAGATTGTATTTCTCTATAAAACTATTTCACTGTATTTCATGTACAAATACACCAAAATTAGAATGAAAGAAACACAAAACGTGCGCCTAAAATTCATTGTTGTCTAAGGTAGGTTATATTTGGAATTGCATTGACTGAGCTCTCAAATTTATTATTATTACGTTGTCCTTAAAAATGAAAAAAATCTCACCTTTACATCTGCCTCTACCGCAATGGTACACCGGCTTCTAAATTCAACAAAACAGAATCAGTGTGTTCCAGTGAAAAATCCAAAGTCGGGCCTACTTAGAATTATTAATATGCAATTAGCTCGCATGATCTTTATTTGAACCAATATATAAAATATATAATGCTTGTATAAGTGTTTTGCTTCTTTGTTACATTCGAATAAGAACAGAAGTAACGAAATGTTGAACCTCTTTCAATGTTATCATTTTTATTAACGGTTACACTTAGGATGCAAGAGGCGTTAAAAGATAAAAATAATGTAAGTCTATGTCTGTAAAAATTACTAAATTTTTCGACGTAAATGTCATTCATAACCTTCGCACAGGTAAGCACATTGAATTTTTAATAATTGATAACAGAAATAAAAAATTGATTCGATTTTATAAAAAAGTAAGAAAGCTAAGACACTAAAAAAACTCAATGCTTAACAGGGGCGTAAAAAACGAAGACAAAAAATTAACATGTATAAAATCTACACTAATTACAGAGGAAAAGCGGATCATGAGTAACTTAAAAAGTGTTTCTTATTAAAATTAATAAAGATTCTTAAATGTAAAATTTCTATTGCGCTAGAGGAGGAATTTTTTTGGGAATCGACCACTTCGTTAAAAGATGCTGATACACTCTTCGTGGCATCATTCGATTTCGAGAATCTATCCACTTATAAGTATTTTACTGGGACCTTTGAAATTTGTTCCAAATACTTATTTCACGAGGCGAGTCTAGTTTTAGGATTGTGCCATTCGTCATTCAAATCACCTCTGCTACTTTGAATTTGAATTTTTTTAATGCAAATTTTATCAACAACCTGGCTAGGAAAATAGGAGCCCACTTGGACTGTTGTTCGTGAATATTTTTATACGGTTGGCGACTCGGCTGCTCGTCACTGCAACGAAACCTAAAACTATTCATACGAACACCACATGTCGACTTTTTCCTCCGAGCGGGCCAATGAGCTTGAAGGTAGACTTCAGTCGGGTACTTCCAGTGCAGCCCGAAGTGTGAGCTATTCGCTTGAATGTCGTCCACCAGAATGCCATCTCCAAATTAGCTAATTGCAGGACAGATTGCTCTGTCGACACTTACGGAGAGAGGCTTATGTCTGAAGTATGTTCTGCCAAACAGTTTCAGCCTTTATTCAGCGGTCTTCACTCAATTATCACAGTGCAGTCATCGTAGCGACTAAAAGGCCAAGACTCCCACTCCGCTCTATTCAACACATAGTTACATCCTCAGCCTCAGAGCAGAAGCAAGTACAGTACTTAGCTGCACTTTGGTAACGCCACGCTGTACTCAAAGGAGAAATGCAAAGCTTTCTCTCCCGTGGCTTAGCCAGAGTCTATTTTACGACAACCGCTCGTCCTCTTCCAAGTATCATAGCATGAGTAACAAGCTCCCTCACAAAGCGTTCCTTCGGCAAACGCTCCTACAGCTCGACTGCAGGCAAATGTGTCTCTACCAACGCACTCTCACCGAGTACCTCTTTGCTTCTTCCCAGACGACTGGAGCCCACGGCTCAGGACTACGCTGTCTGCAATTTGGACTCGGCGTCCAGCGCACTTAATTAGCATGTGTGCCGATGCATGTTCCCGCTACCCACGTTAGAGTCAACGCAGATCTGCGAGATCCGACCGGCAATGATCGGAGTAGCCATCACTTTGAGTTCGCTCTAAACAATTTAAACAATTTAAACAATTTATTTACCACAGGCGATACAGAGGTAGAATGTTTCTTAAGTCTAGTACAATGGTCAAACTAGAGTATAGCTACCTCTATGTGAAACACAACCAGTCACTCAACGGAGGATTCGTAACCAGCTGAGTAAACAGGCTCGTACTAGCACTAGTAGACGTTTCCCCGTTTCCCCAAGGTTTTCGTGGTTCAGAATACTCGACTGCCATATTACTAGTATTCCCACCCACTGTCTTGAAGCCAAATTAATCTTATACTTTCTCATCCCCTTTCATATCGTTATTCTCTTGCCGGGTATAACTCGAACGAACTCTACAGTTTAATCAGAAAATATTTTTTCCAGAGAAAGGCTGGTTGGACTTATGTCCGACCAATTTCAACTCTTTGTTTGAATAATGCTCAATAGACGACATCGGTTTTATTTTTTGAGTGAAAGCTTCATTTCTAATTTAATTCACAACGTGTGCATTGCACTTCATTTCTAACGCACCTCATTATAAACATCACAATGTAAAATTTACCATAGTGCTAGAATGTTACAATACTTTAGCATTTCTCGCTTCCAAAATCATTCCCCGTGTAAATAGTTTGCTCGTTCATTTTTCTTCAAATCTGCTTCTACATGTCTCGGTATCAGATCCCTCGACATTAGTTCTTTTCATTTTTAAATGAACAGCATTAAAACCCACAAGTTACAGAGTTTGTTTCAATTTTAATTGCTGAATAACGAATTTAAATATATACAGTCTTATTTTAGACCTTTTTATTTTCCGATGAGATTTGCATGCGATATCATTCATAAGAAATGCAATCAATTATGATTATTTTAGTACCTCCTGTTACAGTCCTTGTCACAGAAAGAGCTCATTTGTCATCTTTAAACGTAGTTGAGCACGCTATGCGTCATGAAGAATATGTGGGCTCAATTGCTATTTATATGTAGAGTACTCGCCGCTAGTGTGGTTGAGTATGATGGTAGGAGTTTCTACACAGACCAACCCTTTTCCAATCTTGCTCACTTGCTGATGGAGAGTTTTGCTGATGAAATGTAATCGATACCGGCTCGCTCTTAGGTAGTGTCGGGTGTGGCCAATGAATTGGCCATCGCAACTATGTCATTCTACAACGAGAAGTAGGATATCTTGGCATTTTTATACTTTGTTGGCGGTGTACGAAGTCACAAAAATAGTCACTATGTCGTATACGCGTCTCAAGTTAACCGAGTCAATAGCTATCCTGATCGCAGAGTGCCTCGTCCATAGCACCCGGCGGAGACTCCGGTGAAGCTATAAATAACCGTGGTTAGGGGAGTTTTTTTTTATGGGCTCTGAGTTTGGTCTCGTTAAACTTTTATGTGTGAAGAGAACGCCTCAAATTTGCCAAAATCTACATTACGCAACGTGAAAAGGGTACTTTTGTAAATAATTTTCTCGCCGAATGGGAGCTTTTAGTATTTAAATTTTGGCACCAATTGAGTATTTTAGTCTAGAACATTTGCACCAGTGTCCATTACCGCTGACATTTTACTCGAGAAGTTATATAGTTCACTCGCATATGGTTCCTGACAATACTAAACAAGTTGGAGTAAGCATTTTGGCTTTCGTTAAACTGGCTGGAAAATAGTCAAAGAGCAGTGAGGGGAATACACGCACGTGTTGAAATGTTGAACATCAAAAGAATTTCGAATAAACGGTTTTAGCAGTGTTAACATTAAAATAAAATTCTAATTTATGGAATAAAACTTTGATTTCATTTGATCTAATCGAAATTTTAAATTGAAGGAGAGCGGTGCGAGTACACAAAAAAATAACAAGTCAAAAAATGTAATGTGAGTTTAATAGTTTGTAATAAGTCATTACGCTAGTAAATTATGTGAATAAATTATGCAGTATCGAAATTTTGCTGCTTGAACATTACTCTTTTAACATTTTCAAACCAGGAAAATAACTCAATAACGTAACTCGACAACATTAACTGAACTAATCCATTGAATTTATTTTCTTTTATTTAAAGCTCACTTTAGTAAATGAAGTTATATATCCATCACTCTCCAAACTAAGGCAAAGTCCTTAACGTGAAAGGTTACATTTAAAAAAGTCATGGTCCGCCAAGTAGCTCAAGAATTAAGAACATGTGATATAAACACTCGAATTAAAGTGAAGAAGGACGCAAAACTCCTACACTCCAAAGCTATTCCAAATTGCATCCCAAGACTGGCTCTAAATCAACGTCAGAGTCAGCAACGCAACGGCCGCCTCGACTTTTTTGAGTTCATTTTCGCGCCAAGAATTACGGAGGAGCTGAGACCCCTGGTCATCGTCACACGATCATCTTCTAGGCTACTGCTGCATATCAAGAAATTTTGGTGTGAACTTTACGAATTATGAACTTAAAATTTTAGAACTCAAGTTGTATAATTATGCCAAAATACTGTTCAAAAATGAGAAAATAAAATATCATCTTCAATCCACCTGGGGAAAATAAAAGTTCTTGAAAATTAATAAAACAAAGGAATTCTGAGGAGTGAAATCAATGTAAGTAATTACACGATATATTGCATTCGGAATTAAACTCGCTCAAAGAATCGTGGTGTCCAGTGTGTTTGACACGTTCAGGGAAGAAGAGGCAAAAATTCAAAGTGAGATACAATTATTGTCGGGTGCTTAATTACTTTATATGGAAACAGCTAAGTTTACCAGAAAATTCAGTTCAACTCAATCAGGGGAAGTCTTTCGATATATTCCCCTCACCGATGGAAAGACTCCGTTCTTTCTAATGAAAGGAGGCAGAATGTTGTTTTATAATTTTATATTTTAGAAACTTTTCTTAATATTTAAGGTTATGAAGTGAATTTTCTATTCCTATGTTAATTTAGAAGAGGAAGAATAGCTGGTGAACTTATACGGCGTTATACTTCTAAACGAACATAGGTATTTCCGCTCTAGCTACTTTGTTCAGTTATTGAGTTACTGATCTATTCTAGGTGTAATCACGGTCGAATCTGTTCTTCCGTCAGTCCGTCCGTCATATCTTGAGAACATAATAAGATTGATGCCATCACAGGACATAGGATAGGCAATGGTTTAAGGGTAGTTAAATTTGTCTATTCTATGCTGTGGGACTGGCGCCCTAGCTCTGTTAAGTTACCTCAGCAATCTTGTAGATACGTCTTAAGGACTTCAATCTTTCGTGTCTACTCTGCTTCTTTCAGCTAAATTACTTCCTTCACGTACGTTCTGTACATCTTTTTTGTCTTTTCTTCTTCTTTTTTTTCTAAAAGGCTGTTTCTATGCACATGGTAGCCTGTGCTGTAACACACCTTGTGCATAGATTCTACGTTTTCTTCAGTCCGTACTAGATGGTCCCTACTTTTTCGCCTGTGAAAGTAGTTTGGCAATGGAAACGGAACCTTTCACTTGATTCCACTCTTGTGCGAGTACACTAATTAAGATCCGTGATCTGAAATACGTCTCAATTCTTCATTTGAAAAGAGTTGATGACTAAGGAAAGCGTACCGGGAGGGGTCAGAAAAGGTCACAATAGCTGAAGATGGGTTAAGTTAGAAGATCAGTTAGGGCAGAATAAGTTAAATAAAATTAAGATAAGATATATAATAAGTTAGTGGGGTTATGATAGATTAGTTTAGTTGAAGTTGAGAAGCCTTAGATAAAATATGATGAAAGTGGTTGGGTTGTGTAAATTTTAGGAATTTCCGTGAATTATTTTCTGTCAAATAACTCCTATGATAATGCTACAAGTTGACAAGTAAACATGGAAATAAGCACGGTCAGGAAATGCGGTCTCCTAGAGGACAAGAAATATAATATAAATGAAAAAAAACGACGTCTATTACACAGATATGCACCGTATGGGTAGATATATCTAGCAGGAGGATTTCCATATGGTAACAAAAATAAGTCAACGTCAGATAAATGTGCGTAGTAATTCACTATCAGCGTTCGAGCACTCTGAATTTGATTGAGAACATACTTGTGCTTAGATACAGATGTACAACTTTTAAGCTAGCTACTAGAACACTAATCTCTGATCTTATCTTAATCAGATATGATGTCTTAAAGAATATGAAAGGAAAGTGTTTATATTAGTATTTATAATGTTATAAGAAAATGGCATCCTTTGATTAATAACTCTCACCTGTTACTTTTAGCTTAATTTCTGGCCTTTCATGGGCAAAGAAAAGTCATTAATCCTATTTTCACACCAAACGAATCCCAGCTCATTCGTGGTTTTGTGACTTAACTTGGGCTTCTGACCCAAAAAGTTAGATCCCTTTGCTTTATTCAATGCATCTACGTAACCCGATGTGGCCTTTCGGACTCTTTTACGAAGAATGGATCTGTAATATTCAACGAAAGCTGAGGCATTAAGCCACCCAGCTACGCCATCACGTCCGGCGCTTATTGATCGAACTGCATCCACGCTCGAGAACATTGTACACGATGGGCTGGCAGTGAGCGCGCACTGGCCGTGTGGTGAAGCGTGTTCCGCCTGCGAGTGATTCCTGCAGGGATGTGAAACTTGAGAGTTGATAAGACAAGGGTGGATGATAAAAATGTTTGGACAATATGGCTCGACTATCCAGAGTGAATTTACATTGTTATTCTAAAGACTCACAATGCAGCCAGACAATGCTTAACCTACTGAAAATTGATAGAAGTAAAGAACGTTTGGCTAATTTTTGAGCAAGAAATGTTTTTCTGCATCAATCGTTTTACTGACCACCCACTTCTACACCAAGTTCGACAGAGTAGTTTACGGAATTGTTGGATGGAAAATACATACTTCTCAGCAATTTATGTGCAGAAGCGAACTTTATTCCGACGGTGTTAGAGCTGTGCGATGAGAAAAACCAGCTGTTGAAATCCCTTACATGTTTAGTAATACAAATCGTTATGGCAGGCGTAGAAATCAGTTTAGTGCATTTAACTTGAACATGATTTAAGTTTGGTGCCAATGTTTGGCTACCTATATTTGGGAGCTAGAAACATCATGAGATTCATCTGAAAAATGCTCTCCAGTTTTTACCTATATCATTTCAGTGAAGAAATTTGTTTCCCAGCCAGAATTAAACTTAAGTTTTGTGTTGGCAATATCGGTGTCATGTTTTCCAATGGGAAAGGAACGTAAGAGTAAATTAACTGTTGAACTTATCATACGTCGAATACTTATAGCACGAGTACCTCAAAGCTTTCATAACTCTTGGTTTGAGAGTTTTATCTTCTCCTAACTGAATTTTATGATAAGTGTTACAATACAAATATTTTTCACTGGCCATTGGTTCAATCGTACATCATCATCATAGTAAAAATGCATAATTTTTGAAAATTTTCATGTTTTCAGATTGGGATTACCATTGCCATATAGTTACTAATTACTGGACTACAACTGGTTTCTACAGCCTCATTGTGCTGGCACGATGAGCTGCTCTCGTCATGAAGAAGCAAAATGTCCGCACGCTCTCTTTAATTGTCGGCACTTTCACGTATCTGCTAGTAGGAGCGGCCGTGTTCGACTATTTGGAATCAACAACAGCAGGGTATAAAGCTTCAGACTTAAAAAGTGAGTACCAGCACTCTCCTCAATTCATGCTAAATCCCCCTCGGTTTGATTTGAAATTAAAGTCGAATTCGCAGTGACTTCTTACAAGCAATTGTAGGAAGGCAACTGTGAAGCACTTTTTCCACATCAAAATAAAATTCATGCTTGTAATTTTTACATGCCCTCATGCCCTACCTACAGTGATAAAATGAAGACTCTAACCGTACTGATTTTGCAAGAAAATCCGCGAGTAGAATATTTCCTTAGCGTAAATTGCTCAACCATATGTCGTGGGCTGACGCGAGCTCAAACAAACTTGACTATGGTTCTACTTTGCGGATTATCAGAAATGATCATAGGAAACTGAATATTTTACGCACTCATTTGATAGAAAAAGTATACTTGTACACATCTTAAGATTTCCCAAAGCCTGGTTAGCTTCCTTGTGAAATTAACGAAATATTTGAGCCAATCTGACTTCGCATCGTCGATTCATCACGATTGGTGCAGTTGCCGACCTTTACTGAGACGTCACACTTTCCGTGAGCGGACCTGGAGGTTGAGATAATATTAAAGCACTCAACTTGACCTCCAATTAAGGAGAGTGCATGGAAACCTGATGTATACAATGTTATCCATCACAAGTTCATTCCTCTCTACTGATTAATTTCAATTTTTTTGTGATCACGTAGCCTTCTAATTTTGTATACCAGTTTCCGATTTTTAGCTGTCTGTTTGATTCCATTAACTAATGATAGATATTTCATACATGTCTTACTTGATTGACGGTGGTTATAGACACAACTCGTTCTGAATACAAACCAAATGTCATCTGTGAGCCTTTTCATTTGGTTATTATCGTGAAAAGAAAGAAAAGAAAGAAAAAACATTTATTTCCAATAAAGTACAAACATGAAATGTCGATACATTGGTTTTTAAAACACCTTAACCTTAACATCCTTAACTGATAATAACACATTGGTATCGTGATACACGTGTAAAATTGTGGAACAAAAAAAGACTGACAGAAAAGCACAACAAAAATGAGTTCCCTTCCTTGCCTAATCTGATTTTTACAGTGCATTTAAATATAAGTAACAAAGAGAACACGATCCTCGCGACGCGTATTTGAAAAGCACTTTCATTAGTGCGCACATGTATTGAAAATAAAAGCGAAAAACGCATTCAGATACCTTAGCATAGAGACCCTTAATTGCTATTCATACATGGTTATTGTAATACCCATGTTAAGTGCTGAAACAAATGATTTAGATCCTTAATTGCCAATTATACATGGTTATCGTAATACCCATGATAATTCTTGAAACAGGATTTGAAGAAAAGCACGAAAAAAATGCGCTCCTCTTCGTTGCAGTAGTCAGATTTTGGTACTGCATTTAAATACAAGTGACTAAGAAAACATAATTCATGTGACGCATTGCTGAAAAACCCTCTCGTTAGTGCGTACTCGTATTGAAAATATGAGCATAAGAACATAGGAGCTAGTGATACGAGCGTGAGGGATTGATGTTAGAAGTAAAATGAACAGATTTGATTTATTTTGCGTCTAGAACTATGAGGTCGACAATCGGGATTTTGGACAATTTTTCACACTGACGCATCATACAGTATGCCAAGTGGTGAACTCGGAAAGAATATAATATTCACTATAACAAAACAGAAAATGGTTATGATATTTCTTACTTACGCTAATAGTACTGGCGCCAAGAGTTCATCGGAGTCAAAGACATGAAATTATTGTTGTACATTGCTCGCCGGAACATTTTCAACATAGGTGGAACCGTACAAAAAGTTAACTATCCAAAATAGTGTTGTCATAATGTATTCGCGAGAGTGAGAAGGTAGGAGTTTTCCACATTAAGCTATCATGAGACATTTGAGACTAGAATAAGAAAATTAAAAAATGCTGTTCTTTAAAGTCATGACATTCGTCGAATCCGTGGCCTGTTTAAAAATGTTTTAATAAGAACGAAAAAAAAGGAAAGAAGATGCTAAAACACCCGCACATTAACATCCTTTCTTTCTTTGCGGTAATTAATTTGGTTTTGAAAATGCAAAATGAATGTGTAACTAAGAAAACAAAACAAAATCCCGGTGACACAAAGTTGAAAACACTCTTGTTGGGGTGCGCGTATATTGGATCATAAGTCCATAATATTTGCTGCATAGATACGAAACAATACGAAAAGTTAACCACCGAAAATGATTTCGTCTTAGTGCACACACGAGCGTAGGAAAGTAAAAAATTGCCAATGAACTACGTCGCATGTTCGAATCTTTTAATATGAGCGAAAAATGCTTTCAAATATCTCATAATTTAGACCATGACTTGAAATCTACACTTGAGGATCGTAACACTTATACCAGTTAATTTTTGAAACAAATGGTTGGGAGAAAAGTACGTAGAAAATGTCTTCCCTTCGTTGCGTTGGTCTGATTTTAACAATGGATTTTATTACAAGTGGTCGAGGAAACATTGTGCATGTGATGCGTTGTTGTTAAAAACACTCTAGTTAGTGCACTCCCATATTAAAATTTGAGCTTACGAACGTTGAAACTAGTGAAATGAGGGATTATGGTTGAAAGTGAAACGGGTAGATCCAAATTAATTTGCGTTTTCGACTGCGAGGTTGATATTGGAGGCAATTTTACACTTTTCGTATCAACTAGTAAGTTAAATAACTGTCTCGGATAAAATGAAAGATTTTTCAATAACACAAATATTAAACTTCATATGCTACTAGCTTTTGCAGAAAAAAGTACACCGGATTCAAACAGATGAATCGGATCGTTGTACAATGGCAACCACAACATTTTCAACATTGCTGGGACAAAACGAGATGGATAGTGAAAATGATTCAGTGAAAATATCTTCTATAAAAATTTTCTAACTGATTGCAAATTTAGCCCTTGCCGCACAAACTTTCAGGCTTCTTTCTTACGCAGTTCTGACGTTGCAGAGATGGAAGAGCAGTGGGTGGAGCAGCATGGCGTAAGTCAGCAGGACTACCGCATCATGGAGGTCATCGTGCTCGGTGGCGTCCCTCACAAGGCGGGAAAGCAATGGAAATTTGCCGGCGCTCTCTACTACGCCACCACGGTTCTTACGACAATTGGTAAACAAAACAAATTGTTGTATCAACTGAAAAATGACAGTGCTAAGCAATACTTGAGGCTCCATCCGTAGTTGTATATGTATTTTGATAATTTCATCTTCTACGTCGTAGTTAACTTTCCGCATAATTTTAGTTATCAGCTGTAAGTCGTGGTTTTATCCATGGCAATTTTCTTGACTTATTTGTTCATTGTTATCCTTGCTTGGAAAGTTCAGGTATCATACAACTCATCCTAGTTGTAGCATATTTGGATGACAAGTATGCCATGACTCCATGAGAGGTATCCATTCCATGCGAACTAATGAATAAGGAAGAAGATCTACTGAAATTTAACACTCAAACATGAACTAACGTGATGCCTTATAACTGATTCCAGGGTGAGTCAACTTCATATTCAAGTACCTCTTTTATTTTATTGGACCCATTTTCTTTTCTTCAAACAGAATTGGCGTTGCAAAGCCTTTGTTATGCGACCAGTGTTCGACTGCTTACTTCTTTCTTTTTCCCTGAGTCTTCAGTTTACATTCGCCTGCTGCTTGTAGATGTTAATTGCGACTGCAAGAGAGCCTTAGGATGGAAGGATTCAGCCAGCAATAAAGCGACAGCCGAGGTCTTATAAAGCGCACTTAGAATGAACGCCAACCTCATTGATTCTGGCAACCTCTGCTAAAACCTAGCAGATAATACGCCAATTTTCACACGCTGCATATTTTTCCGATCAGTTTCACTTTTTCATCAATGATTCATTTTCGATCACCGTATCTCTTTGTAAAATTAATTCTATGATTTGAGAGATTGATTACTGTTTACAGTGTTTGCTTTGTATTTAAGTGCCCTGTATGACACGACGCAGTATGTTGCTCGCTTGGTTTTACTTCCCTGCTTGGTCTTTCTGTCGGTACTCCCACCAGTAAACCCGATACTCGGTCACATCGTAATGACTGTGAACTTTTGTTGTCCTAATACCTATTTATTAAAATTGATTAAATTACATTTCTATGACATTCTAACTCAAAAAAGACGAAGAAGATTAAAAGAAGAAGAGATTACGAGTTGAAACATTTATTTACGAAAAGTTATTTTCGAATAAATTGTAGAATCACTTTAAAAGCATCGTCGTTTTTGGCGGCGGAAGTAAAAAATTATTATCTACTGTTTCGTCACCGCGCTGTAATACTTACAAGTAAAAATGGCCCCCATATATAAGACTGAATGATGTGGAAATATAGTTAAATAACTGGAAGTCAAATTTTATGTCCAGTTACACAGGATGGGCTAAAAAAATGTTACCCAACTTTAGCATACTGATTGTATAAGCACCATCAGTAGTTGAGAGGTAGGCTTAATATCTTTTGGTGCGAAATTTTTCCTTTTGATACCACTGTCCAGTGCCAAGCTTTTTATTGTCGAAAGTTTAATCCAGCCGCTATGGTGTTCAGAGTCATCAACATTTTATTTTGACTTGCGTAATATATTTTTTTTAATTCATTCCCACTTTATGCTTTTGGGATATGAAAAGACAAACAACTATCGCTCATTTACAAAGGAAATTTATTAAAACATTTCAAATTTCCATTACAATGTCATTAACACATCTCACACCAAGCATCACTCCCTACACCTCCCATATCACACGCCACATATCTTCCACGCACTACATAAGAACACACTGTATACAACACAGCACATACTATGCACCACTCATTGCTTGATTGGAATTAAGCAATGTTGTTAAAAATAATCCTTTTAAATGAGCAATAACTGTTGGACCCAAATTGTAACTTGGGAATGAATTCAGAAAACTGAATGAACTAAATCAGAAGAAAATGGTTCTCACTCTAAACACCATTCGATCTGAACTGAAGAGTAAACAATAAAAGCTTGAACCTGGTAAAAATTGGAATCTCGCAACCAATCCCAACGATTAATGGTTGTTCAGTAATTAATATGTTAAAACCAGGTAGTATCTTTCTGCTCACCTCGTGTATCAGTTGTTACATTAAGCAAGCTAAATCGTTCAGGTTAATATACAAGGCTCCGGAATGAAGAGTAGCACACTTGTGAAACACACACCTAAGCCAATCTACTGCTTAACTTTGTCCAACTCAACTCATCATGTCAAGGAAATATGCCGCTGCTCATATCACCAAAAACATCGTTCCTACCATGAAGTTGGGAAAAAGCACTACGTACAAGAGGTGTAGTGAAGGAATCTTGTTCATGTCAGGTTACTGCTCATTTTTAAATAATGTATAATATCAGCAGTCTAAAATTGCATTATGAGAGACGACCTGTCCTTGTCCGTGAATGGTTGTCGACTTGGAGAGGGTTACTTCTACAATAAATGTTTATTTACGGAAGTGACCTTGAACATTTTTAATCGTGTACAGTACATGCCCTGTCTCATTCAAGGCAAGCGCCAGGCTTGAAAACAATAAAAATAACGACTGAGAAATATTTCAGATTTTGAAAGTTAACAGAAATCTTCTTAACACAAATTGTACAAAAAATGAATTGAAAAGCAAAGCTAATTTCTAAGCACTTGAGAATAGCTAAAGAAAGAGTTTACTCACAATTTATGAAATAAAATTTTTTAACAAGGAAACTTCCCTAACCTCTTGTTTCAAAACTTCATTTTTGTGGCGCTTCTGTCATTTTCTCTTTGCAAAAAACAATAAGCTTGTTAATAAGCCCAAATAGTTTAGGTTAGGAGCGGTTGATGAAATTAAAATTGATAAATCTAAAGCATCTCTACGAACAACTGAAGTGCAGCTATGCGTTGTCAATCTAGTCATGTTGTGAATAATCCTAAATGTAGGAGCAAGGTATAACTCCTTCATGGCATCCTGAAGAAAATTGAAATTTAAGTGTTAAAGTAATAGAGATTTATTGGTGCCGGTAGAGGTGTGTAGACGACAGAAATTATGTACACTAGTGCAATGCTCGTGAATTGCAATTCTACTGTCTATCCAATTTAACTAATTGATGTATTGAATATGGGTCATTTAAAATCTGTCAATTATCAAAGTTCAAATTTTATTAACGATTATTCAAACGCCGTTCAACGGTCAAGTTAGCTCTAGCTTCTCGTTGGCGAGCCGCACTGCTTCGTCTTGCCATTTCGCGTTGTTCATCCGATCGTCTTCGGCGTCTTTTTTCCTATCGAAGTCTTGCTACTTCTCTCTTGCGGTTGGACACATTTCTATCAATGGTTGCCTCTTTTGCCGGAATTTTACTCTGAAATGCCGTCTATTATCTCTTCGAAGCTTTTCAAGAAAATCACAATTTCGAAAACAATAACTCAAGTTCCAAAATCTTGGGCTTATACTAAGTGGTAGCCAGGTTACTGGTCGAACAAATTTAAAACATTTCTTTTCACATTATCAATTAAAAATATCAAAGCAACATGATGAATTTCAACAGAGAAAGCTCCAAAGAAAATTTCTATTTGTAAAAATAAGCCAATTGCGTATTCTGGATACCATAATGCAAATGAACGGGAATTGGATCGCCACAGAAAATAATGCAATAGAATAATTTCTTGTATTTCTTAAGCTTTATCCTTGTTGCTATCAATGCTATCGATTAGCAGAGGGGGTCACACAGACGGACGGACGGAAGCGGTTTCTTTTATAATAGTGATGTTCTGTTCAAAGAAAGGCGCTGATTCTTCTCGTAGGAAAAAATTCGGGATGCGGAAAAGTTTTGGCGAATTTGTTGAGCAGATTCTACGGATGACTTAATGTCTTAGGCAAAATTACAGGGTGATAAAACATGAGTGACAATTTTGAATAGTACAAAATCTGGTGACGAAAACACAAAAACTAACATCACCAACGTTTTTCCAGCTCTCCATAAAGGGAGGTTTTGTCATTTCGTAGATATGAGACCGAATGCATAGATATATATGTTGCTTTCCTCGTGTCATTTAATACAACTCGACTTTGAAAGTGGCTGCCCCTGTACACCAGAAGTTCAGCTTCAGGAAAGATTCTCTCTTCTCTGCCAAAGAATCCAAGTTCATCATTCTGAGGTATGGAGAAGTCAAGTACACTGCAGCAGTGTAGAGGGGTTTTGAAACAAAGTTCTACCCGAAAAATCCTCGTAAGGTTCGAAACCAAAAGGCATTTCAACGAGTAATCGACTGGTTCCCGGATTCTGCCTCAGTCCGGCCCGCCGTCCGCGCTGGTGCTCCCACCACATCACAGGAGACTGTTCAGCAGATCAGAGACTTCTTTCAAGCAAACCCTAAGGCGCACATCAGAGAGGCGGTGGAAATGCTGGGGATGAGCTTCGGCCAGGTCTGGACCATCCTGAAGAAGAAGTTGAAGTTTAAGGCCTACAGACCTCACCTGGCCCAAGTCCTCTCTCCCCACAACATGATGAGCTGGCTGACGTCCTGCACCTTCTAGCTCACCTTCACCGAGGAGCAGTTCGAGCGGATCCTGTGGTCGGACGAAAAATGGTTCGTGTTGCTTCAGGTCCACGACAAGAAGAATGACGTCGTGTGAGGCCCGGAAACCCCAAAGAGGTGGTGCCCTGCAAGGATTCCCACGAAGCGACGGTGATGGCCTTGGTCGGAGTCGTGGACGGTCAGGTCCTCCCCATCCACTGGTTCGCAGGGAGCGTGAATGGCGACACTTACCTCGATATGCTCCAGACCGTGGTGTGGCCGGCTATCAGGGGGAGAACCACCAGGAGGCAGTATTGGTTCCACCAAGACGGCGCCAGTCCCCACTGCACCCCGGAGGTTCTCGCCTTCCTTAACTCGAAGTTCGGGAACAGAGTCATCTCCAGAAGACGGGAGCACAACTGGATGCCATACAGCCCGGACCTCAACCCTTTAGACTTCTCTTTCTAGTCCCAGTCCATAGCCCACGTGGTGAGGTGCCAGCCCACCACCCTGGAGGAGATGCAGGCGGTGGTGGAGGACTTAATAATACCCGGCAACAGTCCCAGCTGTGTCGATCAGGCTGGTGGACATTTCCAGCACCTGGTGAAGTAATAATTCACCCTCAAAATTTAGTTTCAAAATTGTCACTCCTGTTTGATTTTGCAGAGTCAGCGTCGATTTTCTGAACATATGATGAGTAATACATGGACCAGACGTATTCCGATGATAATAGCGTCCATGCTTTTTAGGTGAAGGTAGATAGTTATTGGGACAATATCACCAGTCATCAGTCTACAGTGAACACTTTTTTAAGTACCTCACTTTAAATTTTAAAGTAACATGCTTGCATCAGAAACTAAAGTACTACGCATGACATATTTCTGTTTATCAGTATTACTACACTTCTTTGTCATTGCTGTACTTGAGTAGAACAACCAAAATAAATGTTGCAAAGATTTTGGCTCAACATTAACCAAAATTTTTTCTTTTTAGAATTTCAGTTTGTTACTTGAAATGTGTTGCTAGTTGGCCTGCGTTAAGTTCTGTAAAAAACAATCTTTTTGTATGTTCTATTAACAGTGCTAATTTTATGCTTCTGAAAATTGCTCCACGTTTACTTTTTCACGTTTTTACTTTTACTTTTTCGTTTGCTCTCGAGTTTTTTCCTTTAATGTATATTTCAGACTATATAAATCATTTCATAAGCGATCGGTAGTCAGTTCATCAAGATCGTTCCGTCGCTTGGAGTTCTCTCAAACTTCGAAGCTCAGTTTTAATAAATTTTCTGGTTTCTCACTTAATTCCTACAACCTTTGTAGAACATGATCATACGACTAGTGTCGCTTTTGCATTCGTTGTGGAGGTATTTTAAAGCTCGTAACTAAGAAGCAAATTTTTTTTTGTCGTGCACTTTATCGAATGAGAAACTAAAATCTGCTGTAACTCTGGTTTACCTCTGATTGAAGCCTAACGGTTAATTCGTCAAACTTATCCGCCTAAATGGCATAAAGTCAAAAATGTATCAAAACTTCGATATTTTCGTTCAGAGTTTGAAAATATTCATCTAAACTAGATTTCGTAAATTGAAAAAATTTAATTTAACGTTTACAGGATATGGCCATTCAACTCCAAACACGATCTACGGGAAGACCTTCACCGTCCTCTACGCTGTATTTGGCATCCCTCTGTGCTTGGTGCTGTTCCACTCAATCGGAGAGAGACTCAATAAAGTATTTTCGATGATCATACGCAGCATTAAAAAGCTATTCAAAGTAAGTGAATATGTATATCTTATGTTAGACCGTCGTGTGGTGAGGAAAATGTGATGTCTCGTGGCAAGCTAATGCTATATATATATATAAATAGGAAATGTCTCCGGATATGTTTACTGCTTTCTGTTCTTATAGTTTGATTTAATTTGGGGGATTTGCCACAACAAAATGTGAGTGCATAACGATCTACTCTCTAAATCCTCGTAGCCTAGCCGGGTAAGAAAAACATTTCGATCAACCCAACCTCGAACACCAACTCTCAGGGGCTGTGAAGCCTGGAGAGCATTTTCATGCTGCAGTAATGCGCCATCGAAAAATTTAGGTGCCCATAAAAAAGTATTACGTTTAAATTAAAACTAAATAATGTTGCAACGATTCAATGTTAGCATCTCAGCGCACTAGATCATGATATTTTTATCATTCTTTCTCAGCATGACGCAAACCGCATAACTGGAATAAGAGAATGTGTTCTTTAAAATATGTTAACTCAACACCTGCTCAGTAAATAATTCTTGGAAAGCTAGTCCATCGACTGAAACGTTTAAAATGCTGATGTTGAAAAAGCATGCTGCAAAAATCAATATCAGACATTGAAAAAATGAGACAAATGTCTCTGGTTTAAAGTCAAAAACACATTGTGGAAAGGTGTTCACCACTCGCGTGTGTTGAAAGAAAGTGCATACTGCTGATATGAGGTATGCAAAAGGAGAACCTTGCTTCGACAGAGTCTGAAAAAAGGTTATTGCAAAATTTTGCGTAACTTCAATTTATAGTTTTTGTAACTATTCACTGACGATCATACTGAACTTTGAACTGGTGAGAAATCTGAGGATCTAGTTCGATTCCTAATCGCTCAGGCTTTTTAATATGAGCCTACGTGCACCACACTTTAAATACAAAATGTTTCTGAAGAGATTTTCTGGGCTAAGTTGGTCTACACTTCCACTTCAGATCAAGAAACAGCATTTTGAAGTGTCATCAATTCAGGATAGTGTGCTAAATTAAAAAAATTAGGGCAATCGGTACGATTCACAAACTATACCGCTCGCCACACTAGCATCAAATACACGCCCATAAGCCTTGAAACGTATTTATGTCTCATATTTTCATCAAACGCAACTAAAGCTTTTCCAGTTTAATTTATTTCGTAAACTGACGAGTCAAGGTTTTAGCATTCGTCATGAAGTGTAATTTGGGAACGTGTTATTTTGGGGTCAGAGTGTGTTTTCTTACATCAAATTGTACCAGATGGCAACATTTTCATTGAAATTGAAGAAACAACCGTAAAAAAGACTTACCGTTTTTGAAGCATTTTCAAATATTTTTCAGGAAACTCCTAGCTTCATTACAAGAATTTGAGCGACTTTGTAAAATTGTAGCCTTCGAAGAACTTCTACGATTTTATTACCTTTCTAGCTAAAAGTTGCTAATGATTGGTAACTAGAATGGGATATTTGTCAAAATAAATCCGCTTCTCTTAAATTTATTTGAATTAACCTACTTTGGCTCGTTCCCAGTCGTTCCCAGTCATAATCGTTCCCATGCAGCAATCGGCTCATTTGTTTATGCATAAATATATCATGAACTTATAATCAATAGTAAATGAAATTTGACAGCCATGTGCGAAGAAGACTCTCATGCATGTTCAGTAGCAAAAATATTCCTCCTGCAGTTTCACTCGCACGATGTGACTGACATCGATCTCATCCTGGCGGTAACTACTTCCTCGACACTCACCATCACTGCTGGGGCGGCCGTCTTCTCGAGCTACGAGCAGTGGTCTTATTTCGACTCCGTTTACTACTGCGTCATCACCCTCACCACCATAGGTACGTTTAAAAAAATAGAAATCGTACTTTAATTCGGTTAAAAAATTTTGTCATCTCTATCACCTCAATGATAAATGTAGAAATACAGGAGATTTTATTCGACTCTGAGTTCTACTGCTCCTTCATATTTTTAGTTGCCCACTTAAGGATAAGGAATCAATTTTCTACAAAGTACATTCATAAAATGTATCACTGCAGATTTAAAAAATACGTATCATAATTAGCATCAATGTCGATGTTTGAACAAAAGATTGTGAAAAAATCACAATGACATTTTCTTGATTTGATTATTGTATGCTTGAAAAGGCATTTAAAAACTGGTAGCGTTAAAAACTGTGAGATATTAATATAGAAAGCCTTGTAGGACACAGTCTCCATTTACACTGACACTTCACGATTTTCAGTACGAAATAACTTTTTTTACCGTTACTGATCATGTGACAAACATCGGGTTTACTTGGATTTGAGTAATTATGGCTTTCTACACACGTAGGCAAATACTCGTAATTTGCTCTCTCCTCAATTGCTAGCTGTGTACTTAGATGGTGTTCGTAGTGTTCTTGTGCGTAGAATGTTCCTGCAACATTCGTTCTTTATTTTGTATTCATTAAACAGCTACGGCAATTTCTATTTTGGTCGAAAACCTGAAAGTATCAGCTAAAAGTTTTGGACTTGGAAGGCGGTGGGTATTTCAACAAGACAATGACACATGGCCTAGCCTACAACTAGCTGGCTCCAAAGAAATAAGATGAATGTGCTGCCATGGCCCTCGATGAGTCCTGATCTCAATCCCATTGAAAAATTACGGCAGGAATTAAAAGTCAACATCAACAAAAAGCTCAAAAGAATCTTCAGGAATTGAAACTCATCGACATTGAAGAATGGGACAATTTTTCATCTGAAACTACGGGAAAGCTTGTCAAAAACTATAATAAAAGGCTTTTAAATGTTATGAAGATGAAAGGTCACGCTATTGATTATTAAAAATGTACTCAAATGGTAGATTCACTTCAGTAAAGTGTAATACTATCCACTGTATGCATAATTTTGTTTTATCTTGAAGTTCAGCTTGTTAAATCTTTCAAAATGATTACTTTGTTCTAGAAACTTCGTATTATTGTCACTAATATGTGCTTCACACCATGTGGAAATCTTATGCCTGTTGCAACAATGGTTTTTGAGTAATTCTAGAAAGTTTTGAAAGACGAGGGGTGTACGAATAATTTCGTCGTTAACTGTATCTCTGTGTGTAGTGCAACAAATGAAACTGAAATATCTTAATTTAAAGTAATTAATATTTAAAGTTGGGTTTATTTTTTTATGGGACATACGGTGTAACTGTCAATCAGAATGTTGTCTGAACGCTGTTCAAATTTTTTTAATGTGGTTGGACTACTCATAGCGTAAATTCAACATGAGGTTTCTCGTTTTCGAACTTCAACTCTTAACACGGTAATTTTGTAATTTAAAGCTAAAAATTCAATGGTTTTCACCAATGGCGTTTGCACAGGTTTTGGTGACATGGTGGCCTTACAGAAGAACGGAGCTTTAGAAAAGCAGCCTGAGTACGTGGCGTTTTCATTGGTGTTCATTTTGTTCGGGATGGCCATTGTCGCCGCGTGCCTGAATCTCTTCGTCCTGGGCCTTGTCACCATGAACACAGAAGATGAGCGGCGGGACGAAGCCGAAGCTCTTCAGGTCAGTCAAACATCAAACATTTTCACGGATAGTAACCTAAAATTTTTTTTCTCAGCAGTTCAACTCAAAAAGGACGTGAGTGTTGCCCCGCAATGCGTGACGAGGCAGCATAGTGCTGCATGGAAATGATTGTCAGGATTATATACTCGTACATAAAATCACTTTTTATAGTACTGAGAGCAGAAACCACGGAAAAGAAAAAAATTCGAATCATTTTATATTTTTATTGTCTTTGAGGCTCTAAATGCAAGTGAATGATAGTTTTTCGTCACAAATATTCATATACTTAGCTGTTCAATTCGTTCTCAATATTCTGCTCTTTAAATATGTAGAATATTATAGATTCATAAGGGATGCTAGTATAAGTACTTAATTGTATTGTACGAGCATAATATAAACAATGGCTTTTCTTTTAACACGGTTAGAATCCATGACTTCTGAAGTATACGAAGGGATCAAATTAAAAGACTGGAATACAAATAACTAACAAAAAGTTCATCTCAGTAGAAGTTCAACTTTCACATACATTTTTTTGAAAGGTCATAGTTACGTGCCTTATACAGTTTAGTCTAATGCAAAGTCATGAGCAATGTAATAAAAATTTCGAAGAAAACTCCACATAATTCTGCGGAAGAATCGACTTCTCTGACAGTGGGGAAAGCTGAGAAGGCGGATGAGCGACATCGAAAAGAAACCCTCCTACTCAATGCGCTTCCTTTTTATCGCCTTCACATTAAGTTAACAGCTGAAAATTATAGCAATACAATTGAAACGAGGAGCAAGCAGTAGACTATTATATTTAAAAAGTTTAGCTGGAGTTCAATCCAATTCAGATATACCTAATGGAAAAAGAAAACACCACGACAGATTTTGAGTGAGCGCTTCATTGAGATCATGTTCTTCCTATACTTTGTGCCTTAAATTATGACAATTATACTTTTAAACAGTTCAAATATGCTATACAAAAGTTAATAGCCACCTCTAACATGCTACTGGAACGCGCTAAATAGTAATAAGCCATTAGTCAGAAAATTTCAGTTATCTCCGCAATTTTAGATCGTGCAAATGTTATCAGTCGTCTTTTCATAGTTGCTTCATTCAAATTAGAGCTGTTTTTTTTTCACCCCTAAGTAGAAAATGTTGTTATCTATTGTTTAATTTTACCTTTCAAAACAGGCAGCAGCGGGGGCCGTGCGTCTGGAAGGAGATGTCATTACAGCCAACGGTTCCATTCTCTCCATCGGAGACCCAGAAACACGTTCGATTGGCAAGGGAGAATTTGGCTCTAGCACTGATCGGGACTCCATTTGTTCGTGCAATTGTATACAATGCTCTCCTTACACTGTAGGCTTTAGTAAGAACAGGTACAAATACCCTTTGTAACCAATGGAAAACAGATCATTAGGTTAATAAATATACTTCATACTCCAAGGAATGTCCTTTTATTTTCCTTGTGACATCTTTAGCCTCTTCTCCCCTCCCTTAGTTTTGTAAGATAAAGAATATTTCCGTTCGTATGAAAATCGATTATAACACAGATTATTGAGAAGAGTTTTAAAGTGTACTCCGCATCACAAGCGAATTCCTTTAAATGATCTCCAAATTAAAATAAATGGTCGAATAGCCCTTACAAATTGACTCACTATTTTGGAAGTAAACATTGAAGCAAATTCCAAGGTTACATTCGCTGAGATTAGACAAATGTTTAAGCGATGAAGCAAAAATCAATAGAGTAAATAAATGCTGTGATAAGAACGCATTTCCTTCGTAATCACTCCAGTTTTCTAGAATAAGAATTTTTTTTGTTAATTCTAGCGTTTGTATAGCTCTCAAAATTTTGTTTTCAGAAAAATATTTCAAAATCCGCTTTGAATTAAAAATTGCACTAAATTGCTTTGTTGAACGTTTTGTGATTATCTTCACTTGCTTGACACTGTTGATTTAAAACTGAATCTAGGTAATGTCGATTGTTCTCTTGTTCGATAATTGTTGAAGATTTATTTTTCCGCGGTTCTACATTGCTAGGACGAGACTTTTGAAACGATTAAAAGTAGAGACGCGATAAAATAGGTGTTACATTTGACTCGCAAAAATAAACGGTCGTATATACTAGTTTAGACATATTGGTGCTTCCAATTAAAAAAATTAATTAAAACAGTCCGAAAACTCACTTTCAGTGTAACGTAAGTACTTAATTATTTTGACCGTCGAAGGTGAACGAGTCATACATGTTATCTCAAAGCACCTTTGCTCAGGAATGAGGAGACAGTCATATTTGAACAGAGCATGAATTGTAAAGTCGTTGGCATACCTGTTCATCAAGAAACCGTTTGAGACAGTAAAATTAAAATACCTATGGCCTTCGTAAACTGTACTGACAAAATGTTTTCTCGGCCAAAAATCCAATCGCAGCGGTTCTTAGCGCAGCTGTAGAAGAGACTGACGATTTGAAGAATGAGAAAGGCAGCGAAAGGACATTGGTTAAGCCCAAACGGTTGGGTAGCGCTTGTAGATAAACGTGAACGAAGAGAAGACTCCACAACAAACAAACATCGGCATCTTAGGATGCTTTATTTCCAATCAAGCCTGAAACATATGATCTTAAGCATTGGTTTTTCGAATGTCTTTTAACTAACACTATATATAGGACGCCATGACGGTTCCCCCGTGAAGCCGGTACCCATTTCCGACACCTGGGTTGAGTGGGGTATTGTGCGTGAGCTCTCCCTTATACCCAAAGGGGAAAATCGCCGCGCCAGTGCCGGGATACGAACCCGGGCCTCCAACATGCAAGGCCGATCCCTTAACCACTGTACCACGCGAGCACAAACTCTACAATCGTGAGCGCAAATAGTAACTCACGCTCACAGCTCAGGCTAACATGACGCGACTGCCTCGTTCGGAGAGAAGAAATGAGCCAGACTGTAATGAGATAATTGACATCGTAAACTTATCTGACAAAGCCAAAGACTAGAAAACTACTCTCGTGTGCCTGATTAATTTGCACAGAGGAGCATTGACCCTAGTGTAACAGAACTTGATTTCGAGTGCGTCATTCCCACTTACGGAACGTGTTTGGCTTCAAGCCGGGCTGGTTTTGATGACAGCATTGGAGGAATGTGGAAACTCATGCAGCAGTGGAAACTCATGGAGTGGTGTCCGAAATGTTTGAAAACGAGTATTGGCAGATAATTGCAATGATGGAGCCAAAATCACTTCAATGAGACAATCAGATAATCATTTTGTCGCTCCCGGCCACTTGCCTCGTCGTAGACGGTCACTTGTCTCGTCTCACTGTACCTGTGCTAGAGTCTCATGTGATTATTCGCTGATTGCTGTTTTATATGAAGATATTCATTTTATCCAATTATTGAGGCATCACTTGTTATGTTTCAAGGTTGAACGGGAGTTTTATTCTCTGTTTTCGTCACCCACTCATATATAAGAATATATACTCCCCTCAGCGTGGGTGAAATCAGACAATTGCTTAAAACCACCACTTTCGAGTTCGCACTGGGACACTAGAGACGCATCTGACGAGCGTGAGGTAGTGACAGCAGCAACATAAGAAGAAATGATCGTTAGATTTTTAAAAAATGAAAAAGGATAGAAAAACAGTAATTAAAATTCCACGGATACGAAGGTCGTGTTTATTCATCACCTACGAAAATCGAGCCTTGTGAATTACAGGTTGCAACTGGACAAAAGTGACGTCAAGCGAGAGCTGCTCACGGTAAATTACCACCCATGAAGCACGGCAGCTCGGCAAGAGTTATAAAGTGATTGCAGAAATCCTTCACGCCCAAATGTGAAAAAGGAATATTGAATTTACAACACCGAAATGGCGTCTATCAAAATATTAAATGGCTTTCATGTTTAAAAAAAATATAAACAGCAATTTCTTCATACGATAATGCTACAATATTAAAAATCTTGTTTCGATTCATGAAAAACGTATCACAGTCTATTTTGGAACACATGAATTATAACCTAAATTTAATCGTCGAACAAAGATATAATTATGAGATCCATACGCATTTCTTATACTGAACAGAAGGCCCCACACTGAGCTGGTCAGGCCAGCTACTGCTCTGTAAATGCCTGAACTGATTGTTTTTTTTATTCATCGAAAAAAAATAGCCTGTGTGGGAGCAATGCAACCAAAGAATATGAGTTTCTGAAGACAAATTTTACGTTTTAGGGAACACAGAAGTGATAAATATTGTAAAATAAGTACCCGCAAGCAATTGAGGACGCCAAAGACGGTAAAAAAACACACAATTTTTTTTCATTAGTTCTTCATCCTTAGGCATTGAATTGATGCGTGATATTTTGTATATTTCCTTATAAACTGAGTTACGTAACGAAACCAGTTTTTAATAATTTGAAATATTCTTAATTCTTTAATTTTGTTACAAAATTTTCCTCACATTTGCCACTGAGTATTCATCGACAATTGTATTAGTTTGAATTAGAACACATCTAACATTCAATTTGCCGGTATGCCTTCATGATATCATCAAAGACACCGATGGAACGGGCGTTAGGCATGCTGGGTGTCCATCATGAGGAGCTCCCTCTGCAGCTTTGCACTGCACTCCTCCAGCACGTTCTGCTCCAGCTTGAAGGAGTAGCTGAACTCGTCCCAGTCCGTCGCCTGCATCCTCGACACGACCGCCATGGCCGCCGACAGCTCGCGCGACCCGCTCGCGGGGTCCATGTCGATGGTGAGCTTGAAGGGGACACCCGCCATGGGGTCCTCGCAGCTGCTTCAAGAAAGAGAGGAAGAAAAACAGTTCATTTCCAATAAAGTTGAAACATGAAATATTTACAACATTGGTTTTTAAAATAAGACTTCAGAATGTTCAGAATAAGATTTCTTCAGAAACTTCTGTTACCAGGGTAGCCTACGCAATTGTTATCTTACCACTGTCTCCGCTCCTATGTAACGAACGTTCACTGTGTCTAAGCATGTGATTCCTCTGCATAAATTACAAGGTTAGTACTTATTATTTGAATGGAAAAATGTTATTAAAGTTATCGCTCGCCTTAAATTACCTCTCCATGCAGAAATCAGCTTCCTACATTAGGAATGCAAAAAACATGTGTGATACAAATTAAGGACGCAGAAAAAAAGCAGTTTTTAATGTCAGTTCTTTAACGCTTTTCGGCTTTCATAGTAGTTGTGAAACTTCATGTTCAGTGAAACTAATAACGCTTATTTTCAGAGTGATTTTTTAGAGTAGGTTTTGCAAACATAATTATTTCCTCGGCTTATATGTATATATGTATTTATGGTGAGCTCATGGAAGTTCGTATGAAATAAACGAGCACTCATCGTAAAAATAAATCTGAAATCAAAACATTTATGAGTGCCTCACTAAACCGGTCCATCAATAATTTTAGTAGAGCTCAACTAAGCGCCTTTTTCAAGCAAGTTGCTAGAGAATGTAGTACAACTTGTAGACTTAGCATAAATTCAGTCTAGTTATTTTGCTCATTGCATTGATTAATGCGGACAAGATTAGTTTTCAACTAACTCGAGAACGGCTATTAGCATTTTAAAGTCGAACGTGCGCAAATGTCTTTCTTCCTCGAAAGTGATATTTTCCAAATATTTTTATCACGCAGAATGTGCGTATCTATCCTGGTAATTAAGTTTATTCAACTAAAAGTAAACTTGTACATGTGTGGTGCTGCAGTAAGTTCCAAGGAGTACCTGACGGAAGGCTTGATGGCTGAGGAGGAGCGGCGTGAGCTGCCTTGGAATGCGGCCGCCCCTTCGATGGTGAAGCTGTTCTCACAAGGATCGGGCATCGCCTCTTCAGCTTCACCTTGAATAAAATCAAGTAGTTTCACTTCATAGCTTCTCAAAAAATGCTTCATGATTCATCGGTCATAGTATAAGCACGACATTTAACTTAATCATTTCATTCATCAGAGTGTGAACAACACATTCGCAGGAAATTAGAATACAGCGTGAAACAACGTTCAATGAACATGCGTTTGAGTGTCAAGAGAAACCACGTGTTTCGAATGAAACTAAAAATTTCAAGTTGACTAAAACTCACCAATTATTTCAAAGTCCCCATCGTTAGTAAGAGTAGGCGACCTCCGGCTTTTGCCGAAAAACCTTGAAAACATGTTCAGAAATTCTGGAACCTGAATTCAAGCGAGTAACTGACGACGTGTTCTGCTCAGAGGCGTCTCCAGCTCACTCTTTTAGACTGACTATCTGTTGTTGTAGGTCTGAAAAAAATGCATTGCAAGGTAGTCCTTCCTGCATAACCATCATTATTATTGATATCAATTCAAACCTTACCTCCGCATGAATTACTGATCAACAAGATAAATGATACTGCAAACATTAACAACTGAACGTTATATCTAACTAATGGTCAATGTTGTCCCATCTTCACTAGCACAATTGGGCCAAAAAATGAACAAAAGCCTTGGATTACTCATCATATCGTAATACATATAAAAACAAGCTCATCTTACATAAATGTACTTAAGAAAAGTTTCAAAAGTAAAATAGTATTTAATAAACTGGTTAATTACGTGAAAAAAATAAATAAAAAATGGAAGAAAAATTATTTAACAAGTAAATTTTCCAAGTTTAAAATTGTGACGCAAAATGTCTGGCATTTGCTCAGTCCTGTCTTAACGTAAAAAACGTAGTTAAATAATGTGTGAACGAAAATTGAATCTAGTGGTCAAGAAAATACAACGTAACAATGGAAAAAACACATCACAAACCATTCCAACAAGTTGTTTTTATCACAGCCAAAAATGTAGCAGGCAATACCATTGATGATCCAACTGATCATATGAACTACATGGAATATTTTTAAGAAAATAATTCTTTCTTTTAAACGCATTAATACTTCTGATGTTTCACTGTAAAAATGATTTCAGAAATAGATGAAAAAATATTGAAATTGTTTTCAGCCAACATGTTAAAGTACATAGATGAAATACAGCAATGTCCCAACCACTCACACTGGGGATAAAGATTGAATGTTAGTTTAAGCTTTCTTAACCCCATTTGTGTTCCCGAGAAAGGAAGGCACAATTTAGCACGGAATCAAGGAAACGAGGAATTTATGCCCAAATGTACACCCACACTAAATTACTTGCGAAGAGAAATAGCATGATTACAGGAAGTTTAAGAAACAAGATATAAGGTGAAGAAGATAATGCCTGCAGTCACCAACTCAATATTTTCAAACACTCAATGAAAGCTAAATAAAGGCACGATCCAATTAATTTTTGCTGTATTCAAAATTGCTCACGACAAGTGACTTTCAATTTGAATTGAATATTGAACTTCAGTTTAACCTATCGCAAGAAATGTGTTAAGCCTCCCTAATCGCAAGAAAGGCGTTACAAAGAGAGAAAGGAGGAAGGCACCATTTAGTATAAACTTGAGGGAACGCTGACTCTATGAACAAAGTGCAAAGAAACAGCAAGTTGGGAAATAAGTTTATGAAACAAGATAAAAGTAAAAAAAGGAAGAAGTAGTCCTGATAAACAGTACAGTAGTGGACCAAAAAAAGAGTGTCCATAACAACAATCTATTCTATTTCAACAAATGGAAGGCCTGCCAAACCTTAAGCACGGGACCTCACATCTTCTCCCTAAGAACGCTAATGCCCATAAAAACAAGAGTTGTATCACCCGAGTAAGAATTGCCATCAAAATCTGTCGCGAATGCCAGTCGTACGCAAGTTACACATGAAAGTATAAAATCGTTGATGGAAACGATTCCACATGCTAAATATTACTTTAATATTTCTAGTAATTTATTAGATTAAATGTTAGTTTAAGCCTCTCTAACCGCTAAAAAAAAGCGTTCCGAAGAGAGGAAGAAGGAAGGCATCATCTAGTTTGGAGGTAAGGGAACGTGGAATCTATGCAGAAGGGGCAAAGAAACAGTAAGTTAAGAAAGAAGTTTATGAAACAAGATAAATGTTGGAGAAGAAAGTAGTAGGTGCTGAAAAACAGGACAGAAGTGAACCGAAAAAGGTGGTCGTTAACATAACAAAAATCATTCAACTTCAACAAGTAGAAGGCTTGCCTAACTCTCAGCTCGGGTCCTCATACATTTTCCCCTGGGAGTGCTATTTCCCATAGATACAACAGTCGTATCCCCCTGAAGGGCTCTAGTAATGAAAGGCAATAGCTTTATTATGTTTGCAGTGTGAATTCTCAAAATTCTGTTGTATGTTGTGTGAATAACACAGCTGAGATATCAAGTCCCACAACGTAAAGCATGAAAAGCCTTAAACGTGAATTTCTTATTCCTGCAATGATGAGACAAGCCCAAATTTCTAAACGATTCCAATTTTACCTTAATAACTCAATTTCCGATACAACTCCGATGTCTGTCCATCTTTTTCTTTTCTCACTATGTACATAGATGCCCGATAATTTTCATACAATAATTTCGTGCTGATTAAATAACGAAGTATCTAAAGCTCTACAGACCTCAGCATGCAAGATTTCTTCCTGCGAGTTTACTGAAAATCTTGCATTACCATGTATAAACACCAAAAAAGGAAGGAATTGAGACACAATTCCTTGCGAGATGCCGCCGACTGATCAGCAAACAGTGGAAAGTTATTGTTATATAAGTTACTTTAAGACTCGCTAGTAACAACGAAGACTATCTCAAGAAAGCAAAGAGAAAGAACCATTTAGCATGGACTGTACAAAACGAGGAATCTATGCACAAAGTGTGTGTACACAAGACAGCATGACAAACAGAAAGAAGTAGCGTAGGCATGTAAGATAGAAGTGTCAAAGGCTCATTTTTAGCTGAGGTGTCGCAACAATATCTCCCCTGCGGCACCAATAACCATAGCAAAGGATAGACAAAAGTAACTAACCTTAACCTATTGCCTATCCATTACCCTCTAAGCGGTAAAAAATTGAAAACTGAGAAGAATAACTGAGCAGGAGAAAAAAAACTGAATTTGACATGAATGGAATCAGCAGCAGTCAAAACGACAATAAGTTAGCCCTACTATAGAAATATGTTCAAGAAATAAAATGCTTATGAACAAAGAGGAGCAACATCGCTACTCTCCAATAGTTATAAAATCCTTTCCAGAAAATATTTGCGCTCTTATTTGCGTAGATTACATCCATTATAAAGGTAATAAATTTAAATTTTAAATTTGCGTTCGGTACAACACGTCGCAGTGTAGCCGGTGCTAACAATCTGGAAAAGTACGATCTGAAATTCTGTGAAAACGGATTTGTGTCATTTGGCGACTCTACTTTAAGAGAAACAGAGAGAAAGACTAAGTTGCACAAATCCCATCGTCAATTTCAAACGAATGTCACATCGCTCAAATTAATTCACGATTACTTTCCGAACCAGTGACGTTTTTTCCGCGCGAGTGTTTTGCCACGTGGCGTTCTGTTCGGTCGCAGAGGCTGGGGACCGGGGGCGCGCCTACAGCCCCAGTGTAGACTGCTCAAACTCAAATCAAGTCATAAAAGTAGTTTTTAGGAAACTTTGAAGTACGTTACAATACAACAAAACGCTAACCCTAGAACACTAACTCTCATTCCAACATTGTTGCTCGTAGGCCCACAACATTTTGATTAAAAAGTAATACTCAAGCTTAAACAGTTGGTGGCGACTAACGTATCACACAGACGTATAACCCACGAATATCTGTGAAATCCGTGTTACTGTGGGAGTATAAAAGTATTAAAACATTTGTCAACGAGAAATTGTTTCCTTGGTTTTTTTACTCTATGTTTCCAATAAAACTAGAAGCGAAACTTGAAGCAAAACAAAAACTTCACTTGATATTGAAAACGTAATGCCTTTAGGAATTGATGCGCATCTTGACCAGAAAATTCTCGGGAGAATCAGTTTATCTAGAACATGAAAACTTATAGGTGGATATCTCTAGAGTCTAAATCATAAAAATGTTACTGGACAAAATAAAATTAAGAACAACTCTAGCGCCATTTGCACCTCAAATGCTTTACGACCAACTCTTAAAGAGAGATTGTTGCGGCCACCGAACTGACCCATTCGCTTAAGAATATCTCAAAGAGATGAGAAATAGGAGACGTATCGAACATAGTCAAGCACGTTGTCGAACTCCTTTCATTCCAACCGCGAACTTAGGATAAAAAAGGTAAACATTGGGCCTTCAACAACTGCACCAAGTAATTGACGAGTATTCTGTTCAGTGGGCGCAGGGACACATGGTGGTGACATAGCGCACTAGAAACGATGTTAAGCTTGATGTGCCCGTCTTTTCTTACAGTAACTAAAGACGAACTGAAAATTGATCTGTTCTCCCCAAGAAAAAAAGAAACATTTGAGTCTGCGGAGATTAGGGCGCAATAACAGTGGTGATACTATCTAACTGAAGTCAAAAGCTCATATACTGAGACTGAAAGACCACGCAGGGTTTCAAAAATTTCACTTTCTAAGCCTATCCATAGCAATAACAATCTTTCTCTAGTTTTTCGTTGAAAAATTCGCCAATACACTGTGAAGTAAACAACTAACAAAACCCATATTCTAAGCTTCGATTCGTCCATTATTCTAAGAAAAAATAAGATATCGTCATTATCAAACATTTGCTGCAAAAAGAGAGCGAACAATGGACCAAAATATTACTGAGCGTTTCATTAGTTTTATTAGTTTTGAGGTTAGCGTTCATGGGTTGAAACGGTCAGTTACACCGAATACAAGTTAATAAATCGCAATGCTTTGATTTGTAATGAACACGCGAACATCACAACATAAAAGCAGTCTACACCCCTTGCGGTTAAAAACTCGAAATAACACTCGCAGCTTGAAAGTTTGTACAGTCAAAAATGAATACAAAAACTAGGAATGCGTCTCGTTGACTTATAAAGTTAAAGCTTAGGGTAGTAACAGAAGACTATTAGGCAATGTAGCTTTATTTTTAAAAATTCTACATGCACAGCATCACTTGTAGTATATAAAATTTGTAATTATTACCCAAATAAATATTTACTACCCACCCAAGTTGTGCACACTCTCGTAACCCTCATGCAACGTCCAAGTCGCGTGTATGTTTACAGACTATTTTCTATAGGGCGAGGTTGGCCAGAGACACAATATTACCGAAATTCCTTGAGAAAGTTAAAATTTCACTCCTGGGTCTCTGACTTGACGAACCAAGCGCCAATTTACGACCTGCTGAAACCGCGAATTGGCTCCCGAAGTATCATGACGCCAGGCAGAGCAAAGCAACTTCACCATTCCTCACGACAGTAACTTCATGGCTTTTCACAGGATAATTAAATAGTCAAATTCACACTTAAAATTTTGAACTGATCTAACCGTAAAAACTCATTTTAAAACTTAAACGTTGAATCCAACCAAAAGGAAGCAATTGCCGTATCTCATAAAACACAGAGCATTGGAGTTAGATGGAGGCGCGGCAGCCTGCAGCAGCTCCGGAGCCTTTCATGGCTGAGGAAGCCAAAACAAAGCAAGCCAAACGTGACGCAATCAAACACATCGTAATTATTCTGCCGTCAAATAGTATTAAAAGCTTTATCCACTCAAACAATTCAAAGAAAGTTAGCATGCTAACTCAATTATTGTATTTTCAATAAATGTTTTCAATCAAACAATAAAGCAAAACCTTAACAGATGTCAAGAAACTCTAGATTATAGAAGGCATAGCGGTAACACGCACGAAGCTCTCTTAGCTTCAGCTGAGTGCTTTTACCGGAAAAATTATTTAGCAGAAATTAGGCGACGGCTTCCGAGAATATTAGAGCGAGGCCTCGAATGAACTTCCGCATCTCGCAGCACCAGAAATTACAAGGAATAATAATAACTTTACGGAAACGTTTCTACCGGGGTCGCCAGTGTGACGCGCAAGGAAAATAAGGAACAGCTAGTCAGCCGTTGGTCACTAACTTCACGAAGAGACTCCTCTCATGAGATAGACCGACTCGAAGACAATCACGCTGAATATAATATAATTCAAATTTCTACAATATATTTTGTTTTCAATCGCTGACAACTCGAAAAAATCATTAAATAATAAATACGACAGAAGCATGAGATATTTTAAAGCTACGCAAGATAATTGCAGCACACAACCCTAACGCCACACTTTCATCAAATCGATTAACTATATATCTATCAAAATCTATGAATAATATATTCGCTCAAAATCAGCTAATATAAAGCAATAGATCATTTGGATAAGTTGCATTTTCATTATACACGAGCAACATCCGATGACCTAGAGAAGCTACCTATGGGAACATTTCGAAATACTTCAGAGCTAGAAAAAGACAAGCGAGTGGAGATGTCATCAGAACAGTAATATTGGCTCAGTAGAATTTACTCTGATCAAGTGAAAAGCTCTATGAAATAACAAGCGTTTCGCACTTGAAGTTCAGCTCGGAAGGCCTTCGACAGCCGATTAAATTGAGAGCGTGAGACTAATAAATAAGATCTCTGGTCCAAACAGAGCCCACTTGTTATTAGATATGAGAGCAGTTTGAGCGCCAGTCGCCGCTATAACTGGCCATTGCTGCAACCACATCACACTCCAAATTTTAGCTTTGAGCGTCCACCGCTATTAAGGCACATGTTTGAAATGGAGGAAAGTTGACACTGTAGGTGTGTACAAGGTACCAAGAACCAATACACGCACTAAGCATCAGTCAATTGAGCTCAATAGGAAAATACAGAAGTCTTTAACGCGAACAGGGTCAAGTGATGTCGAGAAAAATACAAGCTTTATGAAGATTAAATGACCCATCACATTAATGTAGCTAACATTTTATTGCGAATTAGCAAGCAATAGTTACACTGAGTAATACCTATTACTTTTCTGAAGCAAAAGTAAGTATTGTAGGCACGAAAACACCAGCTGCCAGCCCTCAACTAAATTGCTCTTGCTAGGCTGCAGCTTTTCAAATAAAAAAAAAACACCATCAACAGTCATAAAATTCATGATTTGAACTTTCTAAAAAAAAAATTGGGAACTTAAGTCAGCAAAACACAAAAATTAGGAAAATTGGAGAACAGCCCACTTTTGAGTGTGCAGCACATTTTAGCCTAGAGTTAGGCCCGGCTAAGAGTTGCCAGGATATTTCGAGTTAGTAACAGCGTCCATCAAAAATCTTACCCTAAACTCGTGTAAAAATGTTTACGTACATCTTGTCAAATGATTAATGCAAAGTTTTACACAGGATGAAAGTGCATGCATAAACTGCTGGGTCTCATTAGTTGGCGTAGCTGCGATGTCAAAAGTTCTACTCGAGCCAAGCTCGACGCGACATGTCGTGAGTGCTTCTCCCTCCACGTCAAGGCTTGGAGCGAGCATTGCGCTGGTGAACGAGTGCTTCACTTGCTCTACTGGGGTAGAATTTTCTAACATTTTACACAGTTGTAGTGGTACAGTCGGCAGCGAAAGTTCCTTTGTCGACTTGGCTGCCCTCCGTTCAAATTCAAACTTGAAGATTTTGACCAGAATAGACAGCACGTAAAGTAGTAGCAGAGTTAACAAAGGAACTTTTGCTGCCAGGTGTACCTGACACTTTACTGGGTAAAATGTTTGAGAATGTAGCTTCTGAGCAGCACACCAATCCTGCCGCTGTGTGACCATAGCTCTGCACGTGTGTGTGTCGCAGGGCTTGCTTGAACCTTAAGGCTAAATGATTAAAGTAAACATGGAATGCAAGGGTTAAACTCAAAAGGAAGGAAATGAAACAACCTAAGTCACATCGGAGTCACGGACAACCGAATGCAGTGGATGGAGGTGCGGATTAAATAAAAGACACGTACTAACATTAAGAGGAGCAACCTGTTACATTAGGGGCAAATAACTTACTCTTTATATTTAAACAAAACACTAGAGCTAATGCTATTACAAGACCATAACAAATTCAGTCTAAAATCTTTAAATTAATCAATACAAAACTGTAAAATAGACAGAGGACTGCAGGTCTGCATAGAGTGTGAGATAATTTTATGCAAAACTTGATGCAGCACTAAAACAACGCCATGGAAAGAAAAGCAAACAAACACACGGACACAAAACGATCATAGAATACAGAAAAATAATGCAAGGTCCTTCACTAAAGCTAGACAGCCGTTGAGGAGATAGACCAAAGCGCGGAAATGACAAGGACTCAAACGAAGCTCATGTACGAGAATGTCTCTAGATCCATTTGTTCACTGCACAGGAAATCTCAAATCTTTAAAATGAGACGTAAACCCTGATGAAAACGCTGAAAGCTTCACTTCATTTCCCATAGATATTTATTATTAATTTCTTCTTCAAATACACGATGTCTTGTTCATCAGATCAAGTGGGGTAGCTGATATCATAGCTATGGTAGCGAGAAGTGCAGCACAGCGTGATGCTGCGACGCTTGCCTGTGACCCTAACCTAGTGTGGCCTAGGTACAATTGGACCGTACACCAACAAGCTGTAGTATCTATTTCTATACTTCACCGAAATAATTACCTCCTCACAGAAGCTAAACAGGAGGCTTTCAAGTGGTAAAATATAGTGGCTTTCACACCATATTTTAGGTCTTCAGTTTGCCGACAGATCCGAACAGCCAGAACGTAGCAAGCACACTTCACATAAACGCTAGGTTGAGTGGTATACTTAAGGAAGCACATACAAGTTTCCGTGTTAGTAGATGTTCAAAAACAGCTTTGGTATGTTCTGCGCGAGATAATGACTAGATTAGACAGACGAAAATATGTTAGTAATGAAAAACACATCATAGAAGCATGCATTCATTTCAAAAATCGAAATAAAATGTAAACGCTGGGGAAATGAAAGGTGATCTAAATTCAGAATATTAAAAGTAAAGTGCGTGTTTCTCATGAGAATAGCTGCAACTACTCCTCGCCCACTGGGCTGCGGAAACTCAGTAAACGATACTAATTAGAACAGACAGCCGAGCTGTTCGTCTGGCGCACCTGACAAAAGCCCTCACTGATTACGGACGCGTGTGCCTTGCTTTGACACAACGCCAAAGAACGCACAGCGCAACACTCAAACAGGAATAGGAAACCGATAAAGTTACTCTACCTAGCGATTGTGATGCTTATACAAGGAAAAAATTGTTCATTTTTGCTATAGTGACAAGGCAATAAAACATCTAACTCAACATTTTCCACTCAAATTTCTATCGTGCGTCGGGGCAACATGTATTTAGGTACATGCATAGTTTAATAAAAACGATTATTTCACTACCATAAAATATTTAAAATCTTCAGTTAATAACATAATTGAAAAATAATAAAATACAGAAAATAAATCGACTATCAGGGAAATTTAGAAGGCAATCAACAACACATGCAAGAACAAGTCTTTCAGGCTTTAATTACAATTGCCAGCAGACCACACAATTCAATACCTGATCCGTGGAAGCTCCAAAAAATTTTACGCACAAGTAAGAGCAACTGTAGAGCTTATTGCCGCCTTGGAGAATGGGCTACCGTTGCTTTACTGATTGAATAGAAGACACCGAAGGGAGTAAGTCGGCACTAAAGCCTACCGTGTCGCCCATACACGTAGTAATGTTCTATTGAGGGTGACTGCGCAAGTACCTCAAGGCGGCATTTTAGAATGCCATACAACTCAACGCTTGGGCATTGAGTAGATCTGACAAGACCTGAAGTGTGGAGTGGCATGTATAATGCATTTTTCAATTCTTTTCGCTGAAGAGTTGAACTCCACCACTGAAAATTGGAGCCGTGCGACAACATATCGTAAGACATTACTTACTCTAATTTTATTGCAGAGTTAAGACGCAGGTGTTTCCGTGCTTGTAGTTGCATGACATAAATAATAAAAAGGATTTTAGGCTCTTTGATGCCAGGCGAGATTGCAATTTGGTAGCAAGGCAACCAAGTAATCGCAGCGAACTTTGAATAGTCACCTCCCAGTTACATGCTCTCAAGCATGCAACAGAATAAATAGGTACCCTCAAAGTTGACAGGAGGATACAAAACGTAGAAGAAAAGCAGAAGATGAAGCTGTTTAAAATACATCCAGAATAATACATACAAACGTACTAGACTCTACATGCAAAACATCCAACAACAAAAGCAACATAGTGAAAACGATGAAAATAGATACAAGGAAAGTGGTAAAAGAGTAAACTATAATCAGAGGCTGTAGGGTATGGCGACCAGAAGATGAGCTAGTAATTGAGAGGAGAACGATACCAGCCGTTCCTGCGGGTGGCTTACAAGCCCGACGCTGTCAGGGCGGACGAACAATAGGCCGCACATACCAAATGAACAACTGCTAAACATTGCACGTAAATACCAACCCCAGGGAAGACAATGATCATCATACGTACACAGGCACGTGCGCGTAGGGAAAATTATTCATAGACAACGCGAAACTTTGATTCAAATCAGTTGCTAGAATTTCAGGAGCAGGTATTGCGCTCACCTGGCCAGATGCCCATGAAAGCTAAACAAATGACACTTGCACGGATGCGCGCACCAAAAACGCAACCTACCCCACACACCCTACTGGAGCTGCAGCGGAATTTTCCCCCATATTATATAACTGCTCTGACCAACAGTGTTCTGACATAAAACACGGAGCTTGAGGAATAAGTTCCACAAGCAGACTAGGAAATTATTACATGGAAAACATTCAACGCTTTTTACAACCAAAACAAACACGTCAAAAAGCAGACATAAACTTGAAAACTATATTCCGAACTGTCACTCTCGCTAAATTAAGTGCTGACCAACAGGACCAAAGTAACATTTGTTTCAAGTTATATTCATTAACAAAATGCGGTGATGATGTATTATTTTGAGTCAACCCAACAATTCCTACAGGGCAAAAATATTCACTAGTGGAACTTTGATTTTCTGACCCACAGAGAAGTGCCAGGGATCAACTCACAGCAATAAGGAGACCACAGTTTGAGCGGCCAGAGAGACAAGGCAGTGTCCAACATCGACAACCTATAACTGATATCTGATGGTTGGAGCAGGAAGTGGAAGCACACAAGACGCAAGCCAGAAGCATGTGCAGGTGTGGCATGCAGACGTGCGGCGCTACAACTCGGGTGCCTGAGTGAGGCAGGCCAGCAGCCAAAGATCGGCCGGACATGCGCCGCCTCTGCGCTGTTAGGTCTGTATGGACTCGAACTTCTCCAGGGACTCGCGCAGCTGGTCAGCAACCTGCACAACGCCCTTGCACTAAGTTTAAACACGTAAAGAACGAAAGTGCAAAATAGCACAGTTATACCTCAAATGAAGAACGTGCAAATGTACCCTTACGTCAAGATTACTGATTTATCAGCGTTTCTAAGATTTATACCTACAGAACGTGATTTTTACAGCTGATCATCTAGTCCAAGGTTGCTTTAGCTTGTCCTTCAACTGCCCCAAACAAATAATTATCAGTTGCCTTTAAATCCCACAGAAAATTTTAATTGAAGCCATCCACTTTTTATGATTAAATCAAATTGCTTGCCCTATACGCGATCAAAAGTTGCTGAACGTCATCATATCAAGAACATCTCATATACTTGTCACTAAATTATGCACCTCCATTGACATAATAATAATAATAATAATAATAATAATAGAGGAGTGAATGAATAATAAATCTCAACTCTCGAGGGCATCCCAACATTAATGTAAAACGTCTATCGTTATTTCAATGGACACGTGTAAAAGTCTCTGTGTACGAACACGATACACTAACACAGCAGCCACTAATGAACAAAAAAGCAAAAACTGTCCCATTATTCTACACCCACACACCCAGAATTCTTTCGAGGCAACAAAACGTCTACGGTGTTGACTTCGCGGCAATTGTCCAAGAACAAACATCTCATGACCACGACAAAAAATTTTCAAAAATACTGAAGAAAACACATTGTCATTAGTATACCAAAACAAGGGAACTGAGCGTGGAAGACGATAGTGGATGAACCAAAACTCTACTTTCTGAATGAACCCTTACTACTAACTACATTTCAGATCTAAAAATATAAAACCTGGGTTGAATTTTCAATTATAAACTTCCAATGAATGGTTAATCGTATCCTCAACTGCCGACCACAGCATTTCTACATAGGCTCTGATGGCACAAATGGCATGTTCCTAGTACCAGTACATAAGCTGAAGACGCGACAGTAACTCACGTGGGATACCGACCTAGCCAGCTTAACACCCCGGAATTGGGTTTCAAAAGCAGCATAAAAGTGTCCAAGGAATTGTACGCACCTTTTGATAGAAGCTGATCTGCTCGGTGAGGAACTTCGTAATGGCGAGGTTGAAGTCCTTCTGCCGCTCCACGTCGAGGTTGCGCACCTCTGCCTGCAACGCGTAGGCGACCGTATCGCTACGCCGGATCATGGGCTCCACAAGCTCCTGGTCCGCCTTGCCCTCAGACGCATCACGCACCAGTTGCTTCCGCTTCGATAGTGCACCCTGACACACACACAACAGGGCGTAGTAGGAAAGAGCACATCGCCGTAAAGCTATACCAATACAGGTTGCTATTTCATTTCCATCTCAAAATGAAAATGAATCGAATGGATTCGCTGAATCAGATAAACGAACTCCCCAAAGTGTAGTTAATGCAATGGTCATCTCATAGACAGGGTTGAGAATATAGGGAGCTGATCGCTTACAAATAGTAAGTCTTTCTTACATGGTACTCCTTTATCTGGTAAATTTACAGTCACAGAGGAAAGTAATTGCTACCCTCAATTCTACTAACGGTAAGAAAAATTCACACATGCGGTATCCGCTCGTGTTTAGTTTACACCGTACTGTAGCGCGACCACGCCGCGCGACCACCACAACACTTTTCCCGCGCTAACACAACTGAAATCCTTTGTGGATTTTGTGGAGATAATTGTCACGATGCAGTACTTTATATTTTTTTTTGCCCACTACTTTACACTTTATATAAGACTATTTTCATGTCTGTAGGGGTGATTTTCGATGTACTGAAACATATTCTCCATTATTGCATGCTATAATTGGTTCGGTATACTGTAATTCCGATTTGCGCTTAGGTTTTCAGGAACGCATATGTACCGTATAACGAAGACTTACTGTGCAGAAAATACTATCCAAATTTGAGAATCCATTTTCACAGCTAGAACCACGCCAGTGTCTTTGATCCAACTTAATTTAGAGTGAGTTAGCATAAGCATGCATCTACTCAGTACACTTTCAACGTGTGTTTACCAGCATAAAAAGCTGAGTTTTTTCTTACACATAAAAGGCATTTGGAGTTTATATATTTCCTAACAAAATTTGTTCTAAAACGTTTAACCAAATTAATTCCTAGATAATTACGACAAAACAACTTAAGCATCTCAGGGAACTGTATCCTACATGATAGACTTTAATAAAATAGTGAATGACTTTGCCACATTATCTAGGAACAGTTCGACTCAAAATTTAAAATTAACTACGCAATGAAGCGTTCAGTTGCTTGGGTCAAGCAAGAATTTGAGTTCACAAGACTGCACTTTATTTAAAACTTAGTATGAACTGCAGGATTTAGAAAACTAACGAGATCGCTTGTTGAATTCAGGAGGTCTGTGTTGAATGAGTATTGTATTCCTGGCACGTTCCCACCAGCCATTGGCTTCAGTTCTGAGAATGCTCTTATTCAATTTTTAAACTTCATGCAAGGGAACTGCAAAAAAAAACTTATCTAGTAAATCCTTTCGCTTTATCGAGAAGCCAAAAGCACGAGAACAGAATTCGAACTCCTCTCTGACAATGAAAAACAGGATATGAACCAAGTTAATGTCCGCATAAGCACAAAAATAACGTTCAGCACGTTAACTCGCTCCCCACAAGTTTTAATCGCTCATAATTATTCTATTTTTACTATTAGAGAAGGAAGTATTAATACCAACATCTTCGAGAACAAGAAATAATGAGAGCGGAAGATATTATACAATACCCTAACGTTTTTACTGCTGCTAACAGGAACAGACGCTGTGTGAATGGAGGAGAATATCGTGATATACCTTAGTGGCGGTGACGATCTGAGGAATGCCGTCAATGATGCCGCGGTACTCGTACAGCAGATTGCCCAGCGGCTCCCAGTCGTGGCGGGGCTCCTCCTCGAATATGGTGCCGATCTTGGTGTAGGTCTCGCCTACGTGGTGCAGCGCTTCCGTCAGCTCCGGCGCTCCTGCAACACACCGGAACATGTAAGTCACGTCAAGGGATGAGACTGTCACAGGTGACAGCGCGCCAAATATCAGGAACCAAACACTTGGCTTGCACTAAAATGAAGCAGGACAGATATTTTTAGTCAGGAAAATTCGACCTTAGTCGGTCGGTTGTGAACACTCGACTCCCTCACCACTCACTGAAATGTGCTGGACGAACCCACATGAATTGATGGACAAGGCACATCTGGGACACAATTGTTTCTTTTAGAGAAGGCTATACAGTAAGAATTACATTCAATAGTAAGAATTCCAAAATGTAAGCTCATTTTATTTCACATATGCTGCTTAGGATTAGTACCTAACTACGCGAAAGAGTGTATTCTTACGTCGCAACAAACTTTGCTGTAAGGAAGCGTGCACAACTGACTGTTCACAGACACGATGGACACGTTGCATGTCCATTCAACGCTATTAAATCAAACTTCCACTGATAACTAAAATTCAGATTGGAGAGCAAATATGCAACAACTCAACAACTGAATGTAATAAATGCACACAATATTTTCGTTTTTAACAAAAAAAAAACGTGATTATAAAAAGCCCACCAAATATTCCGCTTTTCCAACAGAAACCCTTTTAGGGTTTGCATCCTGGGATTTCGGATGATATGGGGCTGAAATTTCCCGGTTCAGGAGTTCCTACTTTCCAGGGATTCTAAATAGTACACACATTTCAAGATATTAGTGAGAAAATACGTTAAAATCATGCTGTTTAATATGATTGATCACTTAGAGACCAAAAGATAGGACTTTAGTGTTATAATATAATTCCAAGTTACATCACTACACAGTGTAGTCTACATTCTCTCATAATATAGTTCAACTATTTCATCAGAATATATTTTCGGGTTTAGTTTTGCAGGTAAAAAAGAATAGACTGTAATAGATACGATGGCAACAGTCGATGTTGTATAAACTGAAGCCTTCATGTGGCGATATTATGTTAAAGATGCAACTGGAGAAAGTGCGAAGTGTATAAAGTGCGGCAAGAGTTTACTTTGCAAAGGCTGGTCTACCAGTGGCTTGTTACATCACCTAAAGAGTAGACACAACATAGTGAAGCCTGAAACTGTAGACCCAGTTGCGTCAACTAGTAGCTCAGAAGACAGAATTCGTATTGGAACAGAGCGCCCTCATGCAAGAGAGAGCAGTAGTGAAAGCACTAAATCTAAACAAACAAAAATAAAAACTTTCGTAAAGGTGCATCAAAGTACTCCGGAAGAACAAGTGACCAAGCTTGTAGCATGGTGGCGTGTCAGTAAATACAGTTACAAAGGGTAAATTCATTAGAGAATCCTTCTCAGATAAAGGTTTTTCACTCCCTAAATTGCCAAATACTGTGATGGTCATAAGCAACAAATTACAGTGGAATAAATGTAAAAATATAAAAACATCGATTCCGGGACTTTTATTTTTTGTCCCGGGATGGCAAACCCTAAACCCTTTTATAGTTACTGGAGATGGAGAAATAATCCAAACCAACTCACAAAAGACTAAAAGCAACTTTATTACTGCATATTGATCACAGAGCTACAAAGATAAGCGTCATTTTCACGACATTAGCCTTCATTTTGTTTCTGAGTAAGTTGAGCTACTCACCGCACAGAAATTTTTGCCTATCCCCATATTGCTTAAACTTATCAGAGAAAACAGCACCACAGAGAAAAGTGTGACCACTTCGGTGTTGTGCATAATAATTTAATGTCAAGATTTTGATTTTGCACAGACTTTTTGAAATTTCTCATTCAAATATTCACGTGACCAAAATAATAATAAAATTACCCTCGAGTTCATAAAGAGCATAATAACTCACTATTTTCAGGGTCGTTGTCGAATGCCCGGCTCAGTTTGATGAAGGCATGGGCAATTTTATCGTAATCTTTCTTGTAGTTGAGCTGATGTTTCTTTGTTTGCTCAAGACAGGTTGAGTGCAGCGACTTGACAGACTCGTCCAGGCGGATGAAGAACAGGTTCTGCCCTTCAATTTTGCTCTCTCTGAAAACGTGGAAAACGTGGAAAGAAAAAAAAATTAGGGGCTAAAAATAGACGGCAGAGAACCGAAAAAATGGTCCGTTGAAAGAAAAAAAACCTATTCTATTTCAACAAAAGGATGGCTTACCTAACCATTAGCTTGAACCTCATCTCCTGCAGGAAGCGCTTATTCCCACGAATAATAAAAAATGTTGCATCCAATGAGAAGAAACATCTCAGACAGTTACTGAGCTTAGCTGCCAATCAATACTACCATAGGAGCCGCGTCTGTCCGTCACACTTACCAGCAGAACGTGTGATGAGCGTATCTGTGATACATGCTTCATTAACTCCACATTTTTTGGTGTATTAATTCATCAGATTCGGAATGAATATCAGATGCATTGCTAGGAAATAGGAACGTGTGTCATGTGATTTGTCAAACATTATTATATATTCTTGACGGGTCGTGTGCGCTCGGCATCGTCAACTTTAGAGAAATAAAAAATTTTATTCTTCCGCCCCAAGTTACATCACTAAAAAGTTTAGTCTACGTTATCTCATAATATAGTTCAACTATTGCATCAGAATATATTTTGTGGTTTGGTTTTGCATGTAATAAAAATAGACTGTAATAGATACGATGGCAACGGTCGATGTCGTAGAAACTGATGCCTTTGTGTGGAGACACTAAGTTAAAGATGCAACTGTAGAAAGTGAGAAGTGTGTAACTATCTATCTATTCATTTCAATATCTTTTCAAATCAAGAGGTGGACTAGTAATTGTTTATTGTTGGATGCGAATTGAAACGACGTATTTCGAACTTCTAATCTAAGGCTTCAGCGTAATCAAAAATGTCCTTTCAAAAAACTGTGTACCAGTCATTCTTAATTCATATGAATTATAATTTGAGGAATAATTAGGAATATGAATTATAATTTGAATTCCCATTTACTCCGAAAGAGTTATGCAACACGCATAAAAGGATTACCAAGTCACCACCCATCAAGTGTTTACTAGCAATGTGCAGATTATGTTCTGAACATTATCAACTCAGCACGAAAATCATCGAAGAAATCACTCCACAAAAGAGACGCTATGCTGCTCCATCACAACGCCATCACACAACGCAGCTTAAAAGCAAACAGGCGCTGCTGACGCGACGTTCACCAACTCCAGTCCGAGCTCCCCAACGTGAGCTGCTAGTTCCGCTGCAGGCAGCTGCGAACTTAAACAGGCATATGCTACTCACTCGAGTACACTGCCGAGGAAAAGTATTACCAGCATACTCTAACAAGAGAAGCACAAGATTCTTACACATCCCGGTGTGGTGTACTTGAGGTAACAACTAGTATAAGAAGATCAGAAATTCAGAAACGAATTTACAAACATGATTTAACGCTTTAACTTATTCCTACAGTCAATGAAAGTACATAAATAAATTCTGACAGGAGCTTACGGTTTGAATTAAAGAAAAACATAAAGCATCATTCCGTGAAAAAAGACAACATATGAAAAGCGACGCCCTATATGAAAACGTAACTTAACTGACAGGATTAAAAACCAAAAATTATTAATGTGCACCTCACTGTTGAAGTTGACGTTTCCAAGAGCTAAGCTCAGAAGAAGAAAGGGGGAATGTTTATCTCATCTGATGATACAGCCTGACAAATATGCTGGATTGTTGAGCGGGATTTTTAAAAACAATTGAGTCACCACAGAGAGCATCCAGCAGTCAGTTCTACACAGTCGACTTGGCTATGCAACATTTTTGAAGTTTTATTCTCGTACGTCGTGTGTCGCCTGACCAAGTCGACAAAGAACTTCCACAGCGCTGCAGCTGTCCCCCACGGTTACTTAATGTTTTGAAAATCCGGCCCCAATCCACAAAGGATGAAGCTGAGGATATTACTAACGTGATGACCAGGTCGAGAGGCTCCTCGGGGCGTTGAATGGCCTCGTAGAACATGGTGCCCACAAGCTTGTCGCTCTCAGCTTTCCGCTTGCCCGCCTTCCAGGCCTTCTCGTCGTTGGGCGCGTGGATGAAATGGTTGAAGACTGCGCACTGGGACAGCACAGGGTGGCGGCAAATGCGGTCTATCCACGACTGCAGCATCGTCATGCGGTACTCTATGAGATCGTCTTCGAATCGGCCTGCTCAAGTAGATGGAGATCCACAGTTAGCGTACATGCACTACATCATAGGAATGAAGAGTAACTAAGCTTATACTTCACTCCAGGCGGTAGGTGGCCACTCTCACCATCTCTAGTGGTAAAAACGATGCTGGATGGCTACCAACATTTCTCTACACAAGGTGCACTGCGCGTCATCGCCAGAGCACGTGCCAACTACCACATCACGCACACAAAGCACAGCAACAGCCACGCATGCCTCACCTGATATCTGCTTCTCCGGCAGCGGAGGGATGGGCGTGAGTGGAAACTTGTGCTGGAGTCGCTCCAACAACCAGTCGAAGTGTTTGTAGCGCCGCGACACAGCCACGTTAGTCGTCTGAGGCAAACAAGCAGGAAAATATTTGTAAGTTACGCAAATACTTCACTAAGCTCACTTCGAACATCTTGTCACATGAAGCACATTCACATGAAATTCAGAAGAGATGCAGGAAACGGAATTCAAACGGGCTTAACGCACATAATTAATAAAGCTAAAGAATTTTACACATGAATACAATGCATAGAAAATGAACTGCTACACCAAAAGGAAACTTAATTCACAGAATTTCATGACATGAAATGCAGGGTCAGACGCGTAGCATCAAAGCACAGTGACACTGCTCTCGGTTGTATAACAAAAAGATCCGACAGTTTAAAATTGTAAAACATAACTATGATTAAAACACAATCAGTTTACCACTTCAATTTTGATTTAAATGTAAAGAATGAAAGGTCTTCTAATTAATACAACGGAGGCTGTATTATCCGCATTAATTCGTTCTGCTACAGAGCAGTTGCAACACACACAATTCCTCAACTAAATGCAGAATTATTAACCAAAAACAACTTTCACCAGCGATCACTTTCACAGCAGTCCACATCGCACACCAGCCGTGATGCTGCCATGCAGCAAGTGCTGCCGCGTGAAACACAAATTAGATTAATTTAGACGAGTTAGTTTGAGCCTCTCTCCCCACAAAAAAAGTGTTCCTAAGAAGAGAGATGGAGCCATTTAGTATGGAGTTAAGAAAACGGGGAATCGACGCACAAGATCCCATGCCCATAGAAAAGCAAGTTCTGAAAGAAGTTAATGTAACAAGAGAAAAGTTTAAAAAGAAAGTAGGTGATGCTGAAAAATAGAACAGGAGCGAACTGAAAAAAGAAGACTCATAACAAAACAAAGCACTTGGTCTCTTTGGAAGGCCTGCCCAATCTGCAGCTCAGAGCCTTACATTTTCCCTCCCGGGAAGTGCTAACTCTCATAGATACATTGGTTGTATCCCCCTGAGGGTTCTCAAGCATCAACATCGAAAACATAATAAACAGTGCCTGGACACAAGTATTTGCACATCTTAATTTTTCGTATATTTCACAAACTTCGAGCTCTGGGTTGGGGTAAAGATTACTTGAGGCCCAGCCAGCATTTATTAGACAGACAAGCGAAACATACTGGACAAAAATTACCGATACCATAGAAAATTAACTGAACGAACAAGAACATAAGTCAAAAGTATTTAGCCAAAATTTGTAATCCTTTGTATTTTCTTGTGCAGTTTAAGTATCTTTATTGCATTACCTCCTGGAAACATTTGAAGGTTTCTATAAACTCTTAGAAGTATGCATTTGAAGTTAAACAAGTATGATCAGCACAATCATTTACCTTCAAGATTGCCATGAAAGCGGACCTCAGGGAAAACAATGCCGAAAGTCAAAGAAGTTCCACAAGCTATTCGAAAGCAAATGGTTGGACTTCGTAATGAAGGATTAACATACAGCCAAGTCGCTGAACGTGTTAAACTATTGGAGCTTTTGCTCGGAAGTTTCAAACGACGGGTGCAATCTCTAATTTGTCAGAAGTCGGAGCTCCTCGCAATGTCAGGGATCGCTGCGAAGGTATATGCTTCGTAAAGTGACTAATGAACCCATGACAACGCCTAAAGATCTGCAACAAGAACTTGAGATTCATGGAGTGTGCGTCAGTCAAAAAACTCTCAGTAGAGAATTGCACCGTCGTGGTCTACAAGCCTTCACTCCTCGCTCTGACACCTAAGCATATGAAGAACCGTTTAAAGTTTGCCAAAGACCATCTTGACAACGGTTTTGAGTTTTGGGAATGGGATGTGTGGTGCAACGAAAGTAAAATTGAGCTCTTCGGCCGAAATGATTCCCGTCATGTTTGGAGGAGACCAGGGACTGCCTGTGATCCTAAGAACACCCTCTCTACTGTCAAGCATGAAGGAGGCAATATGGTTTGGGGCTGTTTCACATTTCAGGGTGTACGGGAACTCCACATCATTGATGGCAAAATGGATAGTTCCGTGTACCGGCAGATACTGGAATACAAGCTGATTCAAAGTGCAAGGAAATTCTTCGGCCGGCGCAAGTGAATCTTCCAGCAAGACAATGACCCAAAGCATACGGCCAAATTAACAAATGAATGATTTACTACTAAGAAAATAAGTGCTTTCCTATGGCCCAGCCAGTATCCTGACCTCAATCCGATAGAAGATTTGTGGAAAATACTGAAATCTGCAGTGCAGAAAGGAGCCCCAAAAATCTTGCAGAATTAAGGACAATCTCCGTAGGAGAATGGAACAAGATTCAACCAAGAGTATCAGAAGCTTGTTTCGAACTACAACAACCGTCTTCATGGTGTAATGGTGAATAATGGCCATGCAACTATATATTAGATTTGTTTTTTTTTTGTTTGTTTGCGCCAAATAATTTTCTCCCTAGTATATTTTTGTTCGGGTGATGTAATAAGTTGACCATTTAATTTTTTCTACTCGGTTATAATACTCTGTTGAATAAATATTCTCTGAACCCTGTGTAATCGTTACCCCAACCCAGAATTTGAAGTCTTTGAAATACACGAAAATTAAGTTGTGCAAATACTTGTGTCCAGGTACTGTACCTTGCATAAACTTCTCTCACTCTCGCCATAGCTGCCCACGAACACCTCGAGGACAATAGAACATTTCGCCATCATAAAGAAAAATTATCCCGAATTGGTACAAAAAGGGCCATGACCTCAAACAAGCGCTCTTTTCACTGTAAATTTCATGAAGTCAAAGCTCTGCTTGTGAGGGGATGATTTTCACGAGATTCAGAGAAGTTATACCAACAAATTCAATCAGACAGTTACGATCATTTGACTACTGTATACCGTATACCTACAATGACACAACCCTTTACACTATCTGTCTATTCTGTGTCCATGATTTCAAGCAACAAATTACAACATAACTGAAAGAAATGATTTTTTTGCTCCTCTAGTTGGGACTCGCAGACAATAGAATTTGACAGATCAGACTGCGCTGATTTCTTCACTATTTAGCTATTTATCATAGTATTTCAACCCTTTCAACGTTTAATTTTATAGGATAAAAACAAATTGCAAAAGAAACTAAGCGATTATCTCCCACATCACGGCCGGCATTAACAAAAAAACAAAACACAAAGGTGAAAGATCGTACTTCAGTAGAACCTTGCCTTGACGCCGCACTGGCTACCTTCCACTTTCGCTCGAGCCCAAAGTTTCTCAATGCTATTACCAATTAGCATCAGGTGACTCAGGGCACTACAGAGAAACACTGTCATTTACAATGACGGTAAGCACGAGCACTAAGATCCCCAGCTACAATAATTGAACAAGTTTTAACGAGCGCTGAGTCTTGAGATACGTAGTACAACCATTTCCAGTCCAAACCTTAGCATAGCTTCAAAAATCTAGAAATAATCAATAAATGCAGAATCAATCAAATAAGTAAGAAATCAGCGATCAGATTTAGAACCAAATTAAAACATATAAAAAAGCACTACCAAAAGAGAAAATGCACATACGGAAGGAGTGATGGTGTAGGCGATAAAGCTCTTCATGCCGTGAAACTTGCTCTCCTTCTTGGGGGAGGAGATGGTGCAGGTGAGCTGGCTGGGCCGAGGTCGCCAGTGCACACCGTCGTTGTCCTTGTCGATGTAGACGCGCTCGGCCTCACTCACAGCCACGCGCGACGTGCCTGGGGCAGTCAGTAGGTGACGCTCAGCGGAGTTGTGGTGCTGCATTGGGCAGCTGTGTAGTGGTGTTGTCTTGGTTAGCTGTGTTGTAATGTTGCACCACACAGCTGGTCATGACACCAGTTGTGTACTATTGGTGCTCGTCAGTTATGTTGGGACACTAGTTGTGTTTTGTTTTACTGCATTTCATTAGTAGCTTACCATAACGGTAGTATTAAGTATGGATGGAAGTTGGTGGTTGATTGTCGCTCAAAACTTGTAGTTCTAATTTATTTTTACACAGCAACAAGGCAAAAATACTTAAATGTTTTATTTACTGTTCAGTATGACATCAATCTCAAAAATTTTCTCGAATCATGCATACGAATAAAATTGAGAATAATTTTGAATGGTGATAACGAACACTCACTAAGGAGCTCGTAGCTGAAACAATTTCAAAATAAAGGTAAAGGGGTTTTCCGCACTTAAAACGTTCTGTAACAAGAGCAAGGAAACAATGTACACCGATGAGTGTTTTCCAATGTCTGTTAATGTTTTCCCTCACAAATTTCATGATTGGCCTTGATTTGCAGTTAAGTTTTGGGCGTGTGTGAAAAAGTCATAAAATCCGCACATTAAATTTTACTGTCTATGAAAAGAATTCGTTAGAGTCGAGATTGGTTTTGGTAGACGTAGAGCAAATGATTAGTCAAATGAACACAGGTTAGATAACACAATCATTCAGTTTTAAGCCACAGGTGTAGAGCAAATCTTCATAATAGTTACCTTAGTTTTGTACCGCATGTGTCCCCAGCACTTTTTGATTACATTAAAGACAACATGTTTTCCGACAGATTCACTTACCTCCTCATGATGGTAGCTTGTTAAATATGGAGTAGATAGCTGATACTTGAGGTAAAATTTACTAGAGCTCGATATGCAAGGAGCACATTAATGAAGGCAATTTAGAGCCTGTATTGCGCATACCAGCCTAACTGCCGCGTCAAACGAGTTGAGCTTAGTTAAAGATGTGCTTGTAGTTAGATTTCCACTTAGTTCAAGCCTACCTAACCACAACAATGGTGTTCCAAAGAAAGGACGGATGAAGACACCATTTAGTATGGTGATCAGAGAACACAGAATTCATGCACAAGTAGTGTTCCCGTACAAGATTTAGATTAGATGCGAGTTTAAGCCTTCTTAACCGCAAAAAAAACGTTCCAAAGAGAGGAAGGAGGAAGACACCATTTAGTATGAAGATGAGGTAACACGGAATCTATGCAGGAGGGCATAGAAACAGAAAGTTGAGAAAGAAGTTTATGAAACAAGATAAAAGTAGAAGAAAGTAGTAGGTGCTGAAAGACAGGATAGCAGTGAACCGAAAAATAAGGGGGTCCTTAACATAACAAATACATTATATTTTAAGAAAAAGAAGGTCTACCTAACTCTCAGCTCAGGACCTCATTAATTCCCTCTGGGAGCGCTAATTCTAATAGATAAAATTTAATCCTCCCGTGGGAGTTACCACCGAGAATTGCAAATTCTCAAAATCACAAAATGTTTCTGAGGTGCTTAAAAATTCTACATTATCCCGCTCAGTTACAGATGTGCTTGCAGTTGGATTTCAAGATAGTTTAAGCCTTCTTAACATGAACAAAAGGGTTCTTAAGAGAAGAAGAATGAAGACACTATTTAGTAAGGATTGTAGAAACGAGGAATCTGCGCACAAGGTGTCTCCTCACAAGCCTTATTCTCTCAAATCTAGATGGTCCCAAGTTTAGATGCGCTAGATGGTCCTAGAAAAACATGAAGCGCTAAGTTCCACAATGAGAAATAATCTTCGTCAGCGCACCGTCTCAGAGGAATATCATTCTTAAAACCCACACAATTGGCAGTCATACAACACAATGAACACAATCTACCCATAGAATATTTTGACCAAAATTATTCGACACCAAACATCTCTACAGATACCAATACAATTAGATTAGATTAGTAATTAGTTTAAGCCTCCCTATCCGCAACAAAGGCGATCCAAAGAGAGGAAGGAAGAAGGCACCATTTAGTATGGAGTTAAGGAGACGCGGAATCTATGCAGAAAGGGCATAGAAACAGTAAGATACGAAAGAAGTTCACGAAACAAGATCAAAGTTGAAGACGAAAGTAGTAGGTGCTGAAAAAACAGGACAGCAGTGAACCGAAAAAAGATGGTCCTTAACATAACAAAACACATTTTATTTTCCACAAAAAAAAAGGCTTACCTAACTTTCAGCTCGGGCCCTCACATTGTCCCCCCTGGGAGTGCTAATTCCCATAGATACAATATTTGTTTCCCCCTGAGGGGTACCAATACAATCCCCGATTTAAGCATTCTGAATACCATTCAGATCCTAAAGCATTACTTCAACTACAGAGAAGTTATTACGGGTACCCAGTCAAAATCTAGATTAGATGAGTTAGCTTAAGCCTCCCTAACCCCACTGAAGGTGTACCAAAGAGAGGAAGGAGAAAGGTACCACTTAGAATGAAGTCGAAGGATCGGGCGAATCTATGCACAAAGTGTGTTACCACACACAGGATACACTGCGCATAGAAACAAGATAAAAGTTGAAGAAGAAAGTAATAGATGCGAAAAAACAGGATGGCAGAGAACCGAACAAAACAAGAACCTATTCTAATTTCAAAAAAAGAAAGATTAGATCAGATGTTAGTTTAAGCCTCCCTGACCAAGGCGTTCCTAACAGAGGAAGGCGCCATTTAGCATGGGCTTTAAAGGAACGCAGAATCTATGGACAAAGTGCATAAAAACAGTAAGTTGAGAGAAAAAAATTCAAGAAACAAACTAAAATTGAAGAAGAAAGTAGTTGATGCTCAAAAATAGAACAGCAGTGAATTGAAAAAAAGATGATCCATAACAACTAAAATCTATTATTTTTCAACCAAAGGAAAGTCTACCTAACCTTTAGCTTGGGACCTCGCATATTCCCGTTTTCAATCGAATTTATACGTATTTGAATTGGAATATTTCCTTTTTCGGAGTTCAAATCCTGGACGCTTTTCATTACTCTACGATACACTCGAACTTTTAATACCCGTCACAAACTTCCAAGTAAATTCAAGTTAGGGCACATCGAAGACCATGACAAAGGGTTTACTGTTTAGACTTGTGTTCCGACTCAGTACCGTGTTGGAATTGAAACCTCGGTCGAGCCCATATTAATGCGCTACAATATAAAGCTTTCAATAAGGACCCTGCTTTTCTCACTAAATTTCATTACTTTTTCAATGAGAATGAAATTTCCAGTCCCATTTGAGCTGAAATATCCTTCAACATCTCACCACCACCTCTGCTCATAGCTTTTCTTGGAAAGAAAAACCTCCAGAGCAGATGTTCACGTCATTTCTTCCAAAGCATTCAATTTTTTCATCATTGAAAAAATTCTAAGTTCATAGTGCACCTTACTCTTCAGCGACGTCTTTCAACACAAACCTAAGGTTCACCTGAACCTCGTGATACACCAATTCACGAGAGATTGCTGCAGACCCAGCTGCCAAACACGGCACTGGCAGCTCAGTCTCTAGGAAATTGCAACGTTTTTCAGAGAGGCTGGTCAGCTGATAGCTGCCTCAGCCTACCCTGCACGAGAGAAACGTGAGAATCCTACCTAAGCTATGAAAGTGCCCAAGATACATTGCAGGACAATGCGCTCAGTTTATTATCTCTTCGACAATGTACCTCATTCTTTCCGTAGATTAAAAGTCAGAATCAATGGCATGATGGTGCTTTTAAATTTTTCTATTTGATGCCAACCTATCAAAATATTTTAATTTTTCCCCCCGCTAGCATGAATTATTACAGGCAAAATACCCAAAGCATGTCAGTCAACCCTGGGCTGGGAAGGTCAATTTGGAGAGTCAAAGAAACAATACACGCGGGTATCGCACGGCAGCGCGCAACATGAGCTAAATTCATATGTCGACAACAGAGAATAAAACATGTAAACGAAGCACAGCACTACAGGTGCCACAGATATAACATGACACAAATAACAAGGAGAATGAAAATGAATTACACAACTGAAAAATAAGTACTCAAAACAGTCCATAAGAAATAAATAGATTAGAGTCAAATATACGTCAAACGGCGTGTAATCACAAGCAACAAGCTGCAAAGGGTCGCACAAGCCCCAGACATTAATAAGCAGTGATGCAGTGACGAGCGATATCAATCAAATAAACTGAAACCACAGAAGGTATTCTAGAAAAGAGAGCCAATGATAAGTTCTTGTAAAATTAAGAGCATTTTTAGAAAGATTGTTTCAACAGAGGCAGATTATTTGCATTTATGATATTGACCTCTTCATTCAGTCCTCATTAACCGGAAACTGCATCACTCGCAAATGCCAAGATTACTTATAACATTAGAGTCATTGTCATCAAATTCGTTATCACACCGTGAGTTTCAGTAACGTCTCGTGTGAACTGAGGAGGCGATCACCAGAACAGCGTGGTCACGTGAAACAGCACAAACAGAACACAAAGACACGGCGCCTCGGCTATCACAGATGTTGGAGCAGGCAAAACACAGCGTTAAGCGGTACGAAAGCCGCCCCAACATACACAGATGAGACACGCTGTCAGTGCAATTGGTCGGTAGTGTGAAATGTTGGGCTCTACATTGCGTGAGGAGAAGATGAAATGAAAATATGCTCAAGCATATCTATGCCATAGAATAAAATACAATAAAATGAAAAGAAATGAAACCCGAAAGAAAATTGAAGAAAGATTAGATTATATGTTAGTTTAAGCCTCACTAACCGCTACAAAAAAAGAGCGTATCAAAGAGAGGAAGAAGGAAGGCACCATTTAGTATGGATTATGGAATGCGGAATCTATGCAGAAGGGGCATAGAAACAGTAAGTTGGGAAAGAAGTTCATGGAACAAGATAGAAGTTGAAGAAGAAAGTAGTAGGTGCTGAAAAACAGGACAGCAGTGAACCGAAAAAAGGTGGTCCTTAACATAGCAGAAAATATTATATTTCAACAAAAATGAGGCCTACCTAACTCTCAGCTCGGGCCCTCACACATTTTTCCCCCCGTGAGTGCTAGTTACCATAGATACAATGGTTGTATCCCCTTGAGGGGTTAGAAAATTAAAGAAAACAAATAAAAATGAAATAGAACAAAAGAATGTGAAAAAAATATAACAAGAAAATCACGGAACAAGATGAACAGTACAACCGGGAAAACCAAAAAACAGGAAAGAATGTACAGGAGAAATCAAAGGTTGGTGAGAACAATTGGAATAGAGAAACAGAAATGAAGCAATAATTATTAACCTCCAGAACATGCAACCTAATGAAGCAGACACACAGTGCCTGCTCTGTGGTGTGGAAATAATTGAGGAAGAGAAATTAGCAAATAATTTAGATATTAAAAACACGAATTACATCAATAAAAACAAATAGGGTATGGAGTTAGCACTACAGCCACAACTAAATACACCAGAAACCCACTAAATACACCAGAAAAACATCCCTCTGACAGTCTCCGTTAACACGCACAGTGACTTGTCGCCAGGTGCGTTCGTGGCTGTCAGCAGTAAAACGTAGAAATTGAAATGTGCTCAGAGGTGAAGAGGTCGCATACACGATCCAATAACTTTCCCCTATACGATACACTGACTTGCACCCTCCATTTTTCTCAGATGGAAATAACTATGTTCGTCCACTACAGAAAGATTAGCCCCCTAGGCATGCAGGGAAGGTAGCTTATTTTCCAGAGAAGAGGTAAGAAATTCTCATAAGTACACAAAAAATTTACGTGAAATCTCTCGATACGTGCACATTTTCATCTGTGAACATTCAGGTCAATACCAACATTTAAACAACGAGACGATCACATTTGGTAGAGTACATACTTATCAACATCGAAAACAGAAGTTTTCCAATGTGAAACACTCCTTACCAACTACATTAAACACAGATGAATTCAATGTTGTCAGCGGCGCGAAGCACCTGTACTACCTCTACTTGGGGTGCTTATGTACGTACTATTCAGCACAGCAAAATTCCTTTTGCAGCACAACCTTCACAAAAATGTTGGCACTAAATTACTGAAACCCTGGAAAACAACCATATTAAACCAAGAGTAAATGCATTAATCTCACTCGACCACGACTTCACCAGCCCAGTTTCACACTCGGCTGTGCGAGCGGAGAAGCGGCATGCAACATGAGTGCGCCACTGCGGGGGTTGACGTGTTAATTATGAGAGGCATGCAAAGCGTGAGATCAGGCATGGCTACAACCACCGCGACACCTCAGGTATGCCTGAGCACGTTCTTAGTTTTCCCAAAATTCTTGTTGCTGACAAAACCGTTGGCTTATAGTTAATCATATGCAAAATTGAGGCTTATGCCCAGGCATACCAGAGAGGTGGATGAGTATTAAGGGAGTAAGCCGAGTGGGGCGTGGGAGGGCGTCGACATAATGAGGAGGTTCACATACCTAGCAGATAATCTTCGACGCCACTCTTGGCAAGGGCCGAGAATCTGTTGAAGCCTTTTTTGACCGAGCCTCGCCCGTCCTTGCCTGTTAATGACACCCGACACGCATGAGAAACGACGCCACAGATGGTAGGGAGCGAGCCTTCGGCCAGCATCTGATACCCTCCTCATCAGGCATGCTTTAGGTTACGTCAACTACAGCAACGACGGTCAAGAGAGATGTGCACAACAAAGATTAACGTAATAAATACTCAGAAAAATAGTGGAAACCGAAATTTGCTGCATCATGTAAAAAAATGGTATATAGCCTGCAGTGATGTTACCATTTGTTTTATGCTTCTAAAAGTTGTTGATAAGCCTTCTATTTCCAAAAATTTAGGTGAATAAAGAGTTCACATTTGAAGCTCACCAACTGGAAGCGATACTGCGTTTAAAGTTCAACTTCAGCCTGTAAGCCAGCGCCTGAAAACGTACAGTATGAAGCAACAGGCGGATGCATGAACATGCTCGTCGGCGAAATTATTGCACAGCTCAGATTGATAACAAGTACTGTTATTAGATTTCCTCAAGTTTTTACAGTTGATCCTTGAGAAGTTTAACGTCAGGAACTGAGCTCTTCCATCTCTCGAGACCCGCCGCTCTACTCTGAGCAAGTCAAAGCCATCACGCGTGACGTCAAATGAAAATTTCACGAAACCACAGTAAATGAAGTTCACTGAACGTAAATAAAAAATAGCAGGGTTATATCAAAATACTAAGTTTGGCCTTTGTTTGATGTTGAGCACTCAATGACTCACAAGATGGGTTCTTTCATGACACAGCAGCGAAGCTTCACAGGTCAAGGAAGCCTGGTAGCAGCAGTTTCATCCGAGCAAAGATAAAATGTAAGATTTTTAGAATATCAAAAATATTCCATGAATCGGAATAAATTTTACGCAGCATCTTCTAATATTTACTGAACATTTTAGTGACTATGAAGGGTAGTAAATGTCGCTGCAAGAAATGAAGTATTTCTGACGCAGCACAGATGGCATTTGACATCAGAGAACTAACCTAAAACTAAGGGTGCTAGTATTCAAGGCGAACAGCTAATGAAGATGACTTAGGATAGAAGAGTGGAAATGAAAGGGAAGAACTGAAAGAGCATGAAGTACTAGAACAGCCAAACGATAGAGCGGTGAGAGAACTAACTCGGCAGAGAACAAGTGCCCGTAACAGGGAAAGTGTGCAGAGACCCCGCATCAAAAAGAAAGAAGTCGCTCGGCGAACTCAATACACCGCAATCACCATTGCACATGAACTCTCAGTGCATCATCAGCCTCAAACATATGAGCCAAGATGGCAGCTGAACTAGAACTACCCCATCATACCAAGCACTCCTCATTTTGAGCTTAGCAGCAAGGTGAATGAAGTATGAAAAAACTAGGAGAAGCTCTAGTTTTAGCTCAGAAATACATCAATGAAGAAACATAGTAACCGCGGGATCAGTGCGGCAAATCTGATTCATAATTACTATTATTTTCACTCTATAACTAATTACACTATATACATAGATATGAGTAACAAATATTAACAATGAGAACGAAATTTGTAACGCCGTTTGCAATAAACTCATAATTCAGAAGATTGGTCGCATGGCTGAAAGCAAAATTGGCATTTGAGGTTAGAACGCTACTGAAACAGTACAACAAAGCACGCTAGAATTGAACACATATTTACTAAAATTTTGAGCAAAGAAAAACTTCATTAATAGAGTACAGTACAGATGTTTCAAAAATGATGAAAGGTATGAAATCTGAAACTGCTTCCACACTGGGAAAAAATTTGAAACGGGTTTACGTAGCAAACGTAACTATTATGGACAGAGAAATTAGTTATATATTAAGTACCATAAATTGGAGGACAAATATGCAGAGTAGCCTAACCCACAAATCAGAAGTCAAAACTAGCAGAGCGGATTAAGTGATAATTTCACCTCATAGCAGCGTGGATGTCTTTCAGGTAGAGTGGCCTAGTTCCTAATAAGTTGCTAGTTAGTAACTTAGCTAGGAAAAGCCAGTTTGGCAACCCTGCGATGAACACCACGCCTCTAACTTGAGTGTCCTAAAATTCTTTATTTTGTGGGTTGGCCACTCTGCATATTTGCTCTCCAATTATAAGCCACTCAATTCTCTCGAGCAGAATCAAACTAATTCAGCAAGCAAGAAATGGAACAAAGACGCAGACACAGCGTACAAAGACAAGGCACTCCCATGACTTGAAAAGAATATCTTGTGATTCAAAACTGCACCCAAGCCCACAACGCAAATATTGACTTCATGACTGTGACGTCAGGGCCACACGAACAAAAAAAGGCTGACGGAATAAATTATCAGACTCATCAATTGAATTACACGCAAACATCCCTTTGCTGTGCAGCAAAACAAAAGTACTATTTTCCAGAACTGCCAAGCAGGAACAATAGAAAAAGACCTATCAGATCCACAAAAGAGAGTGACACCAACAGATTTTTGAGAAGACCTAATTGCCGAGCAACAGATTCCAGCATGGCAGATTGTAAATGAACTTACGATTATCTGATAGATCAACCAAAGTTGGAATTGCATGAGAATACAATTCAACCTTCAAAGAAGTACATACAATAAAATCAACTCCTAACTAAATTCCATAGAATCTGATCCATGAAGACGCAACATTGCATACGGTGAAGAGATACGACGCTTAAATTTCAGTAAAAACTAGGATACAAAATGCTAGTCTCGAATGACAAATTATCCCCTCTGCAGCTGGTAAAATGAAACAGAGTAGACAACAACTTCGAGATGGAAAGCAGAGAAGTGAGACAAAAAAATCGAAACATTCCCTGAGCTTCAAAGAGAAGTATCCCTAAACGGCTACAGGCTTTTGTAATTTGCCTCTCTGACGACTATGCATTAAGTAGCTAGAGCTACAACGAAAAAGTGCTTACTCTTCTAAGTACTTAGACACTTTCTAAAGCCACAAGCATGACTTAACTTCATAGGGGCAATACTGAAGCTTCACAAATGCAACGGTCAAGTTCTACATGGACAAGAAGAAATGGTGATCCACTCTTCTACAAAAACAATGTTCTTTTCACATAGGTTCTCCTCACATACAAGCAGAGAGTGATTTTCTAGCGCGAAGTAAATTTTCTATAGTAACAACTTACATCGTCTATGTACGAAGAGAGGATCAAGAGCTTTGCACCATTACAGGATGCAGCCNGACGACTATGCATTAAGTAGCTAGAGCTACAACGAAAAAGTGCTTACTCTTCTAAGTACTTAGACACTTTCTAAAGCCACAAGCATGACTTAACTTCATAGGGGCAATACTGATTCACAAATGCAACGGTCAAGTTCTACATGGACAAGAAGAAATGGTGATCCACTCTTCTACAAAAACAATGTTCTTTTCACATAGGTTCTCCTCACATACAAGCAGAGAGTGATTTTCTTGCGCGAAGTAAATTTTCTATTGTAACAACTTACATCGTCTATGTACGAAGAGAGGATCAAGAGCTTTGCACCATTACAGGATGCAGCCCTTGCCAAGATGCAACAGAATACAGCGAGTTTAGATTGGCCGTCTTCGTTGTTTCTGCTCCCATGTTCGAAACACGTTCCCTTGTATACTTTCAGATCTCAGTAGATATTTTGGGTGTTAGGCCAAGACTATCATATTCAATATCTTGTACCATTGGGCTAATGCTTTAATAACTCCAAAAGGGAGCAAACAGACACGAACTACGAAATGAACTTCAATTTTATTTCAAGAATATCCCAGAATACAGTATGCAAACTTATTACAATCACCCAAAACTGAGCAAGTTTTCTTTGTGCCTAAGGGTCTAAATTCGTACCGACGTCTTAACATTGTGTTCACGAAGAACACAATGTTATGACGTAGCAGTGATCTCGAAGCTCGCTTGCTCTATCAACACCAACGTCCCTTAGATACGGTCTGTAGGTGCGCCGCATGGTTGTCTGTGAAATGCAGGCATGGTTTGATGCGAGAGAGCGGGGTTGATAGCCATAACAGAGTGAACTTCTACAGACTTCAAGTCAGAATATTAGGCAAAATGACGAAGCAATTTCTACCAAGCCAACGAAAAGCATTCACAATCTTCAGGGATATCAGTGCATTACTTGACCCTTCTGTATAACTTGAACAGGATCAAAATAAAATAAGTCATTTGAGGGTCCCAAAAACATTAAATTCGCTGATTAACTTAAAATAATAGCCATTTGAAAGCGCTGCATACATTAAATGGTGAAGTCCACGTCTGTACTGTCAGAAAGTGGATACCGAGTCTATGTTTGAACGCCAATATAATGTGTGTTTATTAGCCAACTTTAAAAAGGAGTTATTGTCAAGTAAAGTTAGAGTGGAAGATTACGCCACTTCATTAAAACTTTACTATTAAATGCAAATACTAGTTATGCCGATTACTAGTTCATACTTTAAAGAATAGTAATAGACATTGATACTGAACTACAAGGCTGAAATTTTATGTCTTCAGCACCATAAAATCATTAAAACCATTACAAGTATGTCACTCGTAGCCCCCTCGAACAATAGATGGTACTCCATGAAGCCACTCGCAATTTGTGATGGCTGCAAAGTCTTCTCACTTGTCCAACCAGATGCCCATCTCCTACATCCACATGTCCAATTAACAGGCAAAGCAGGCCACAAATTCATTGAAAACAAATAATGATACTCAGATTACAACACACAGTTGTCAGAAAACACTCCAGTTAAGACTGAGGTTTATAGCATAATTTCAAGGGTGTTGTAAAAGAGGCAAACGGTTCAAACTAGCAAGAAAGTAACACCGAGTTAGGGGCAACGCTGTTACCGCTGTAACCAGGGCAGCACCAGACCAGCTCTACCGTCAACAAGCGCTGAGCTCCGTCTTCTTCCAAGTCTTTCCCGCAAGAAATTCCCTTAGATAGCAAATACAACACCAGTTATGCCGAGCACACAATGCCAAAGTGTTCAGTAATGAAACAGTGTTGCTGCGACAATGATGCGGTAAGTGAAATGTTGATAATGGATAAATACATGAAATATTGGGAGGTACTTGAAAAATTCTTTACTTCAACAGCAAGTGCTATCATGAATTAGTCTATAAATGATTTGATAAAATAACAAGATTCGTTTAACATGGCAGTCAAATTGGGAAACCGCAAATATAAAAACAAGTGTGAAAAAACTAGAGTAACAGCACATATGGAAGCTTACCATCAGAACATATGTACCATGACTACAAAGATGAACTAAGGTTATTATCGAAAAGATTTAGCAAGAAAACATCACTACCTCATAAACTTAAAACAAATAAAATGACACCTGAAATATTGACAATAAACGAGCCCTAACAACACTGTTTACGAAGAGAAGCACACGCCTTTGAAGAAGGATGAACACAAGAGCTAGCGAGGCGGGTACGTTCGCACCTGCAATGCTGGCAGCGTCGGAGGCGGCGACGGCGGCGCCGGGGTGTCCCCTGAGCGCCAGGCTGCCCGCGCCCGCGTGGTTCGCCTCACCTACGCCTCCCACGCCGCTCTCTGAGTCGTCATCGTCCCAATCGTCGTCCCAGTCGTCAGCGTCGTAGTTCTGAGGCGCGACGCAACAGGTCAGACACTTGCACGCTTTGTGGCAACCGCGCCATGAGAGGAAATTATTCGTTTTAATGGAGAAAAGCTCAACTAACTGATTCAGCAACTGTACATACGCGAAATTAATTCGACAGCACTAAAAATCTTGAACGCTAAACGTACCAGTAACAAAAAGCTTTAATAATATAGAATAAAGTTAGAATCGCCCTGCCCATATCAGGCACTGACTGCCCATATCAGGCACTGTTATGATGGCCAAAACAATTTAATGAATGAAAATGAAACAAATGTACACTGTAAAAAAGCATGGCATCTTAGCAAATTATCAGAACAGCATCTGTGTAGAGTGTGTGAACTTTGTATATTTCACTCTACAGGCTATACAAAGCAGGTTAGCTCAGTAAATACAAGTACACAAGAGCAAGTGTGCAGAGTAGGTAAACTCAACACACCAACTACACAAGCACAGACATGTAAAGAGCATATTTCCCCTCTCAAGGAGCTAAAAGCCAGGCGGTGCACACAAGGAGGCAGACCTGCTGAGACTTGAAGCCAACATTCTGCTGGGGCTGCAGGGGCACAGCGCCTTGGCTAGAGGTGCCGGGCTCCCAGGCATCCCACTGCGGGGCAGCAGCGCTGGCGGCCTTGTACTCGGGGGGCAGGCTAGGGGGCGGCATGGACGGGGGGGCGCTGCTGACCTCCTGCACAGCACACCACTGCTTG
>JACJUY010000738.1:138798-185675 GCA_014220935.1 Platorchestia sp. MABIK | reverse complement strand
TATACAAATGCAATTCACTGAGTACTAATGTACGATTCCGTTTGATTACAATTTATATGAGTACATTACTAGACAGATACGTTCCTGCATTAGCAAGAAAAATGTTGCCACTGCTCTCTAATCTTCATCTTTCAATGCAGCATCTATCACTCTGCATTTTTCTTCTCGTGTTTTCTTGTATTTTCCTCTACTCTTCTTCTTATTCTTGCGCGTATATTTTCTTGTTCATCTTCACTTGTTTCATAGTCCATTGATTGGTTGTAGAGATCCATCTCGAGGGAAGCGCTGATTCAAATTCAATGAGAAACACTTTTCTTCTATTCTCCTATATTAGAGAAATCGGTACGTAAGATACTGAAAAAGGCGTTTTTAAAATTATTTTTAAAACCGATAGTACGGAATACAACAATACACACATAAAATCCAAATGTATTCCCATATATGTGTGTAAAATTTGACTGTTATTAATTTTAATTTGACTTGGATGAAATTGAACTCGACTTGGATTAATTTGAAGTGAAAAAGGTGTAGTTAGAAAAGGGATTTTCCAAATCCCAATCAAAAGCAAACAGATGGAGTTTACAATTTTTGAGCATCTATTACTTCACCTGTAATATTTCTGTACTTTTCACTTTTATTAATGTAAATTTTCACAACACATCGACATTTACATACTAAAATCATATTGAAACTTAAAAAATATAGGAAATTTAAGTATAAAACATGAAACCATTAAATGTAACTCATCTATCTAATACTAAGAATACAAAAACGCATAATAATTTAAACCATTTCCAGGAAGAAATGACTTCAAGTAAATTTTTTGTAGTATATGTAATATTTACATCATTAACTTGAAGAGAAATCAGAAAAGTATAAAACACAGTAAAAACGTGAGCAAACCGTTAATCTCAGACTCATATTTTGGAAAATATAAAGATTTCAGTAAAATATGTAATGTAAATGTAGCTAATCTATAAACACAGCAAAAATCTACAAGGCATGTTAAAAATAAAAAAAAAATTTTTATTTCAGATTCATGTATTAAGAAAAATATTCAAGATATGTAAAGTAGAAGTGAAAAAAACTACAACATCATGTAAAATCTAAAATTTATTTTAGAAATGTTCATGGTTCTAAATTAAAAGGAAAGAAATGTGCTGTAAATGAAACATGTCTAGAATCTATGTTCTCTGGTAAAACAATTATAGATCCAACAATTTTTAAAAGGAATATGACACCGGTTGAGATATATATCTTGAGAGAGCAAAAGTTTAATAATATGAAAATGCTTTTCACAATTTTTTAAAATTTTATAAACACTAATAAAAAAATATTCTATAGCATCTACCAACTCAGAAAAATTTATTGGCATGTCGAAAAACTTCACAAACATTGAGGATCTGCACAACGAAGCTATTATAAAGATTGAAGAATAAACAAAAAACTTTTCTGGGTAGATGAGAAATAAATTATTAGATTTCATTGTAAAAATTATTGAATACAAACCTATCAAAGGTTCTAGTTATGTGGAATTACCTAAGAAGTTTCAAAAGACAACCTATAAGCAAATCAATGTTAAAAATACCAATAATAAATGCTTTATGTAGAGTGTTGCGAGACATTGCTGCCCAGATGAGAAAAACAGTGATCGAATATCAAGGAGATTAAAAATTGAAGCTTGAAAGGTAAATTTCAGAGACATAACACTCCAAGTAAAACTTAAAGACATCTATGTCTTTCCGAATAACTTACACGGTTGGGCTGTGGCCCAAGCATTACCGACAGGAACCTTTACACGGAAAGATCCCTAGTCGAAACTTAAAGCAAATAAAGGTTATATGATAGAAGTTTATATGACGTATCCGGTCGAATTACATGATATTCAAAATGAATTAACATTAGCACAAGAAAATAATAAAAATTGATACCGCATGCGAATTAGTCCCACACCTAAGTGAACGGGAGAAATATGCCGTACATTACAAACATCTAGAACAGTATTTGAATTCAGGAATGAAATTAGATAAAATTCAAAGAATATTTTCATATGACGAAAGTTGACGAATGAAATAATTTATTGATTTCAATAAAAAAATGCATCAGTGAGCAAATTTTGAGTTTGAAAAACACCTCTACAAACTGATGAACAATTCAGTATTTGGTAAAACGATGGAAAACAGAAGAAATAGATAAAAGTTAATTTAGTGAGATCAGGAAAAGAGAAAGTAAATTAACAAATAAGCCGAACTTTGAGAGTTTTAAAATATTCTCCGTGAATTTGATTGCTCGTCACGTTCAAAAGCAGAGAATAAAATTTGATAAACCTTCTATCTACGATGCTGTATTTTAGATATAAACATTGATGTATAATTTTCATTACAATCACATCAAGAAAAATGTGAAAAAAACAAAGTTGTTGTTCGCAGATGCAGAATCATTGTGTTTTGATATCGAAACGAAAGACTTATATGAAGACATGAATCGAAATAAAGATTGATACGATGCAACCAACTCTCCACCAGAACAATTTTATATGCATTTGTAAACAAAATAGTGAGAACAATGAAAGATGAAACAGCGGGGGTTCCTATTCAAGAGTTTGTTGGTCTTAGAGCAAAACTGTATTGTTACTAAACGAAAAATTCAGTTACTATGAAAGCAAAAGGTGTAAGTATGAATATGACTGAGAACAATATCACAATGGAAGAATATGAACGAGTATTGAAAAACGAAGCAATATTTGAAATGATGTACAATATTCGAAGTGTCAACCATTAATCATTTACTGAAGAAATAACTGATTGCATTAAATGGTAATGACGACAAGAGATATGTAATGCAAGATGGAATCAACACGTTAGCACTAAATTATCATGAAATTCCTGAAAAAATCAGATTGGAGCACTCATGCCTGTTTTAAAATGAAAAATGGTAAGGATTGCTGAATTAAAAATCATTTCAACACGTGAACGTTTCGGCGTTAGGCTCAAGCCATTATCAACACCTGTAAAAGCGAATTGAAATACAGAAAAAACGATATGGCTAAGAGACAAAAGAATACAACTGAAGAAGGAGAGATTATTTTGCAATTATTTTCCTTTTCCTTCCCTTTTCATTTTTTCTTTCCGTTTGAACATCAGGGTATTTCTAACCGGAATGATGACAACATAGAATTTATAGCTGGTTTCAATTGTTTAATGTAAAGAGATTCTAGTATATGTAGGTCGTTTTTATTTGCACAGAATTTAAATTCGGAAAATCAAATTTGCTTACTATGACATTACACTGCATTGCGTGATCCATAATGGCTGAAAATGATGACTTAGCTAAAACTCTACCCGCTATGGAGCTCCTACTAACGTGCTCGAAAAATCTTGTTCTGAAACTACGCTGCGTGCAACCAACATAGCTAGACCCGCACATCGGGCAACAATGCTTATAGATTATTCTGGAGCACAGATCACTAGGCAGATGGTCTTTTAATCTAAAAAACGATCCTATAGTACACTTGTTTGTTAACATTGGAATAAATTCTAACAATTGTAAAATTTCTCCGCCAGCTTTGAAACGTCACTGGCTAGCTTCTCGGCCTGTACATCATGAAAGAGCAAGTTACAGTATTACTGAGACGCTTCTATGTTAAATATATGGGATTGTTCCTGTTCATTTTAACCCGTCTTTGAAGTTATGATTGTGGCCACTCAACATAAGTCACAGATGCGCTTCGTTCAAGAGATCCGCGCGTGGAGCAGGCAGTATACACTTTAGAGAGTATTTAGCCTCCGATACCTTCAAAATACCATACGGTAGTCTCATGATTCCAACCCTCGGCTGCAATGTTTGTGGAAACGATTTCAAGACTCGGAACAACTTTGCGAAGATTTGCCAGCATCGAATGGAGAATTTTGGGCTATTTCCGTTAACTTTTTCTGAGTGCAGAAGAAAAATGCTTCCATTTAATCAATTTTTACTTTTCTTATCCCTATTAATACTCATCCGTTACTTTCGTTCTGTAATGAGAAAAAAGTCAATGTACTGGATTTAGACATCAACCCTATTTGACATTTACTGTTTACCATACGCAAGTACATTATGTTAAACTGTTTCATTTTCTCAAAAAAAACGAACACGTGCATAGAGACTCTATCCCATCACTGCTCGATGTGTCAATGTCATACGTTTACTAACATCCAAACGCCCACGGCTCTCAGGATCAGGTACAAACTGAGAATCTTTACTCTATGTATTTTTGAATAATTATATGAATTTAACATCATTGATGTTTTCACTGTAGCCGAGATTATATTCTTTTTAATGTTAAATACTGCTGCAAAATGATATCTGTTTTGTTTCTCTTATTCATGTTTAAAACTTTATCAGGAACTTTCATCGGAACATTTATACATGCCTACAATTTTTAACATTCTCTTTAGAATATTAAATTCTTTTTGTTTGTTTCATTAGTTTTCGCACAAATAATTTAAAAGTAGGTGATGTACTCGTATGATTAAACTCTGACGAGTCTACTCTAAATTCTCACCACATTTTGTTCACTTAAAGAAAAAAAAGTATTTGATGGGACTCGAACACATGACTGCTCGGATTAAATTTTTTCAAGTCTACTACAAATTGGCATTTTGTCTTCTACGTCTTTGAAAAAATGGTTAAACGGGAAACTTGTACAAACATTTCTGCGAATAATTTGTGTGAAAACAGAAAAATATCTGGAAATTCATTTTGATTAAAAATCTTTTGAGTGGATTAAGGAAATTGAAATATATTTCAAAATGTGTTGATTGTTTATGTAAAGTATTTCCTTGTTATAAAAGTATCAGAACTAATCAATAAAGCTGAATTTTATCAGAGTTATTAGTTAATATTTTTTACAAGGTAATTGTGGTGAACTATGCTGAAACTGGTAGTTTGCTGTCCTGCTGTGGTGTCAATGGTGAAAGTCTCTGAGGAGTCCTTTTGTGAGCCCTGCTGCAGCTGTAGGAAGTTACAGTAGATGATCCAGTCCATTTCGGCAACATTTATCTGGCAACACCAGAACTCTAGTACCTCTGATCCATTGTCATCCTCGTGTTTCTGGCACCAACGAAACTCAAGTACAGTTGGTTCATTGCCATCCTCGTGCTTCTGGCACCAACGAAACTCAAGTACAGTTGGTTCATTGCCATCCTCGTGCTTCTGGCACCAACGGAACTCAAGTACCGTTGGTCCATTGCCATCCTCGTGCTTCTGGCTCCAACGGAACTCAAGTACCGTTGTTCCATTGCCATCCTTGGGGTTCCTGCACAAACAGAACTTGAGTACCGTTGGTTCATTGCCACCCACCCTCGTGCTTCTGGCACCAACGGAACTCGAGTACTGTAGAGTGTCCTAAATATTGTAGCCGCCACTGAGTCTGAGGACACTTGTTGTCCTGCTGCCCAGCGGACACTTGCGTGTGGGCGAGCGTTAATTGGACGTGCGTTTGTTGTGCAGGTTGTGATCAGGACACTGAAATTAAGCGTTAGAGCATGGCACGTACCTCGATGTTGGTGGCACTGATGGTGGTGGTGGTGGTGGTGAGTGGTGGTCGTGGTGGTGGTGAGTGTCTGTGTGGTAGTGAGTGGTGATGGTGGTAGTGGTAGTGGTGATGGTGGTGGTGAGTTGGTTGTGGTAGTAGTATTGGTGGTGGAAATCATAATGACGAAATATACAAAACGTTCACTGTATGGATCCTACCAATTTAGTTTCAATCAGCATTCTATTCCTCATGGATCCTCGCATAAAATACGTCACCACAGCTATAGGCGCGCGGTGCAGTGGGTCGTGTGGGATAAATTGCCAAATTATTGCAGAAGATATTTTGGAGTTATGGAATATTCTTCAATTTAACGACCTTATTAAATGTGACTGTAGATTTAATTCTCGGCGCAGAGGAGCACTTTCTATTACATTTCACATTAAACATTTTACATTACCTGTTCTGATTAGAAGAATTATTTTCCGTCACTGTTAAAATTTATGGAAAATTTGGCAACAAATTGATAAATTTTTTAACATGTACACACAATTATTTACACGAATCTCTCAATTATATGTAATCAATAACGTGAAATCCTTCGATAACATGTAATCAGTCACAGGTAAACCTTCAATAACATGTAATCCTCCAATAAAATACAATTCCTTAAGAACACATCGGAGTAAATATGTGTTCAAATTGAATGAAAACATTTAGATACCTACTCAAAAACCCGCATGTGCGTATGAAATTCAAAGAACCAAACTTGCGTTTACATTCAGTAATATGTTGAGTTCAGAACAGCTTGTTTTAGACGCTTGCCCTGCTGGACAGAACGGCCGATAGCTGATGTCTTGCGCACGTGGCCTTTACATGGGCGCCATCCTAGTGTGTTCACTAGTGGCACTAGGGACCCTAGTGTCCTCACTAGTGGCACTAGGGACCCTAGTGTCTTCACTAACAGCACTAGTGACCTAAGTGCCCTCACTAGTGGCATCAGTCGTCAGTTGCTTCCTTTACTCAGGCGGCGGTGGCGGCGAGGCATGCCGAGTTACGTCAAAATTTAACGGACAAGATCGTCAATCCTTCGTGAGTAATGTCTATGTGTGTTATGTCTATGTGAGTTATATCGATGTGAGTTGTGTCTATGTGTGTTATGTCTATGTAAATTATGTCTGTGGGAGTTATGTCTATGTGAGTTATGTCGATGTGCGTTAAACATGTACGAGTTATGTCTGTGTAAGACATACCCGCATGATTTGGACGCGCGGGTTACGTAAGTTCATGAAATCCGACCAGAAGAATCACTCGTAGAATTTAATGATGAGTTGGGTTAACTTTACTTGGGGGAGATATGAGCTCATATCGATTTTAAATTTCCTTTGCTCTATCTTTAAGGAAACTAATTCATGTCAACGCTCAACACAGGAAGCTAATTTATTTTGAATAATTGTGTCCCAAGTCGAAGGAAAATATTCCAAGACAACGCTCTACACATAAAACTAATTTATTTTGAACAACAGTCTCTTTATCTGAAGGAAAATAATCCACATTATAGGTTGACAGAAAAACTCTCAACATTTTTCATTACAGATACAAAACAGATTTCTTAATGTTTTTCCTGTCTCATTCCCTAGATTGGAGATATGCGCTCCAGTTCCGATGGTGCTCTGCTTTTGGTATGATGAGGAATGCAGCAGCGAGAAGCCCTGTGGCGAAGAAGTGTGCTGTCCCGTCATGTGCGGTACTACTTGCATTTAAATCGGACCTACGGGACCTTTGGTTGGACACCGTGTGCTGAAAATTGGGTCTGGGACCTAGTTTGGACACCCTGTTTTATCTGAAACTTTTTTTTTGTGTGAGGGTTGTTGTTCTTGAAATTGGTTGATTTAAGACGATTGTTCTTGAGATTTCAAGTGTTTATTACAATTAATGATTTGTTTCATTTATTTTAATGCACTTGATAGACAATTTTTTGCCCAGTGAAATTTTAGATACCGTACTTATTGCTGAAAATTTTGTCATGAATTTGTTGCAAGATATTTTAGGTACCTACATTTGTCGGAGCACACCATACTACAGATTTTTATAGAGGGATTTTATCTGAGTACCGACGTTAATTGATAGGTGATCAATTCTGAGACGCATTTCACTGCCCGACACTAGGCCACAGTGTTGAGGGTATGCGACTTTTGAAACTCGACCGAAATGGCTTTCAATTGGGAAAGCCGAAAAATAGGGAACCTGAGCAATTGACTATATTGATGCAATCGAGAAAACTTTAATCATGGAATTACTGTACGAAATGAAAACTTCAAAAATCGGAGATTCCTATACGCACCAACTGCAGCTGCGGGTAACAACAAATAGCTGGACATGACTGCAGGTATAATAACCACATCGGTATACCTGAAGTGTTATTTGTTTAATTTTACCGAGAATATCTACTGGTTTGATATTGTAAGGTTTAATCAAAACTCTCTTTAGGTACACTGCGCCTGGAATCATAATGAGTCCATTTACCTACATCAATGTATTAAATTGTGTAAATTCTGGTCATTTTTTAACGGTTTATTTATCAGTAGATGAACTAATGTAGGTAAAACTACACGGATTTTAGACTTGCATGTTGAAAGGCACGATGTTTTCTTTTGAGTGATTCATTTGAGTGCAGGACTTCTTCACACAGAATTGGTTTTGTTTCAATATACTTGACTAACCTAATTTTTTGTGTTTTCTTTTTTTACCCATATCGTTCAGCATCTCTTTCCGAAAACGTTTTCAATTAAGGCAGTCTTTTCAAGTGACACGCAACTCGTTTCAAGTGACACGCAACTCGTTTCAAGTGACACGCAACTCGTTTCAAGTGACACGTAACTCGTTTCAAGTGGCACGTAACTCGTTTCAAGTGACACGCAACTCGTTTCAAGTGACATGCAACTCGTTTCAAGTGACACGTGACTTGTTTCAAGTGACACGCAACTCGTTTCAAGTGACACGCAACTGGTTTCAAGTGAAACGTAACTCGTTTCAAGTGACACGCAACTCGTTTCAAGTCACATGCAACTCGTTTCAAGTGACACGCAACTCGTTTCAAGTGACACGTGACTCGTTTCAAGTGACACGCAACTCGTTTCAAGTGACACGTGACTTGTTTCAAGTGACACGCAACTCGTTTCAAGTGACATGCAATTCGTTTCAGGTGACACGTAACTCGTTTCAAGTCACATGCACTTGTGAAAGAGAATAGTTTGTAAGAAGTTTGTTCCGATGTCTCCATTCATTAAGCGAACATCGCATGAATGTACTAGTTTACTCAAAATTGGATAGTTATTTGCAAGTTAATAAAGTGACCCTAATTGCAAGATTAAATGAATAAATCATAGGTGTTCCTCGTTAAAAAAAAAGACATAACATTCTACTTTGACCCCAATCGACTCCAAGGCTCAGTCGAGCATCAAAAGACAAAAACATACACAAGTTGGTGCCTCAGTTGCATCTGTCACGTGTGTTGCGTACAGGTGCTGCCTCACGTCTTCCCACGTGTAGATGTGTACATTTGTGCATGTGCTGGCAGTTGATTTTTTTAGCCTGTAGATAATTATCCGTACATATATCCTCATATGTTTGTGACTAATGTTTGGATATTTTTTTTCCATCCAGTTGATAACTACATCAGACCCAGGTGTATAAGATATACGTACATAAATATGTATGTGCACGTATATTCGTCATCTACGTATATGCTGAATAAAATTGAACAAACTTGGTTTATGTCAAACAAAGCAAGTGCAGCGGCAGTCAGATGTTACTCTCAGTACGAATTTTTACCTATTTTTACAAATGAGTTCATCTAAAAAATACTGAAACTACTTATTGAAGGGAAAAAAACATGAATACATGTGTATACGTCAGACCAAACTTCATTTGTTACTTTCAAGTCTATGCCATGGATGAAATAAGAAATTAAGAAATACTGCACAGTTTTTTCGCATGTGACGGCTAGTACAAATACCCGTACCGTCAAAAATGAGGGTAATGTTCATGCACTAGAGCATCATCAGTTCTTTGATTAATTTTAATTATAATTAAATTTTGAATTTTATTATTATTAACTAATTAATTGAAGAATGAATGGAATGAAAGTAACAAACAGCCGGGAGTAATTTAATTGCTTATGATTAAATAGACACAGGTGGGAGAAAACAAAAGTTTGCGTGTTGGTTACCGCGTAGCTGGAGGACCACAAGGGTGCAGGACCTCCAATCCTCCCTCCTTCTTCTGTTGCCTGGTGGGATGTTAAGAAGATTAATTTAAAGTAACTTATTCAAAGTTATAGTAGTAAAGCTTTTAATAGATATGGTCATGTAAGCACAAAAGGCTTGCAATAGTTATAGTTATGTGAGAACAAAAAAGCTGATAATAGTTATAGTTGTGCAAGTGCAATGGCTAGTTATAGTTATTTAAGCACAGAACGCTAATAATTATTATAGTTATGTAAGCACCAATTACTAGTACTAGTTATGTAAACACCAAAGGTTAGTAATAGTTATGTAAGCACCAAATGAAGGTAATAGTTATTGTTCTGTAAGCACAACAGGCTAGTAATAGTTATAGTTGTGTAAGCACAAAAGACTGGAATTGTTATGTAATCACAAAAGACTAGTGATAGTTATGTAAGCACAAAAGGCTAGTAATAGTTACATGTCAGTCATATGTGGGTCGTCAAGTCTCAAGTCAAGTCGACCCCAGCACCACCAGCCAGCCACCGCCCAGCTCACCAGCAACACACCACCAGAGCGTCGACAGCGATACCGGGGTGTAGGGCAGACCGAACGTGACGGCCAGCAGCAGCGTCACCAGATGGCCCGAAGTTATCCCTCGGAGGGAGTTGGGTTGCGCGGCGGACGGAGAGGCGCGGACTGGACGACTAGAGACCTCTACGGAGATTTAGCTGGCAATCAGAATGGCGATTTTTCGTTCATAGCTGATCACAGTAGTTGATAGTCTGCAAAGATTGAGGAAAGAATTGGTAGAGGGCTGCAAGTGTAAATGCTCAATGTGTTCTCCTGCGTAAACTGAGCAGCAGGTTGGCGAGAGCATGGATTTGGTGTTGTGTTCAAGGCTACAATGTCGCAGTCAGAGTAGCTGTCACTAACCTCAACACTAGCAACTGGTGGTGCTCTGAATGTTACCAGTATAATTTTCATTTTTACACAATGTACGCAAAACTTAGATCTAGATATTTTGCTTTCAAATTTATTAGAGAAAACATGAATCATTTCAAGAAAAATTGAGCATTCCTTTATCTCTTGCTGGTGTCACGCTACTCACAAGTTTGAAAAAATGCGCTATACTTCTATACTCCGATAAACTCTCACATATAAATGTGAACATTCATTCCAATTTTTTATGTGTAATATTTATTACACCATTGAATCATTCGATATTGAGAATAGATATAGAAAATACGATGTCAAAAAATTTCTGGGACACCCATCTCCTTGAACGCAGTATTTTCCACAACTCTACGGATATTGCAGCTAACATTTTAGTATTTCTCCTGCCTGCATGACGTCGATTATTTTGTCGGTTACAGCATTTGGAATTACTGCGTTGTCTTTTAGCATCATCCGTGCGTATTTCTATATAACAAGTTCTACTAGGCCATATTGTTCCGGGTATTCGCTCATTTGTTCTCATACATTCAATTCGTTTTTTCTTATTAAAGTGAAATTAAAAAAAATTAATGGTTCCAAATTTAAGCCAATTGCGATGAATATAATCAAAATTTTTTAGGAAAAATGGACAGCCGTATGATTTCGACAGAAATGGAGATATGTGTAACTATTTGCAGTGAAGTAAAAATAATTTTCTCCAAAAAAGTTTTGAAAAAAAGTAATTTGGGTTTAATGAGACAAAGTTGTCAAGTAATATCAGAGTACGTAATTTAGCGATTCATTTCACACCTAAGCGGCATTAAATTCTCCATTACGTGAAAAACATTTCTTCCTTTACGCAACGGGACTCGATTGAACCTGCAACTTTATACACATCCTATTTCATATTTTTTCGTGTTTTCAGAAATGGTTTTTGGTTACATTCACTATAACGACACCCAAACACATTGATATATAAGTAAAATTGTATTCAGTGATTTTTTCCTGTACTGAAGGAATAATAGAAAAATCTCTATGTCAGTACTGAACAAAAGTCGTTCCAATTTATTCCGACCTCAACACACTTGTGACAGGGAACTTATATGCCAGGTAGATAATGTCTTTACAGAATTTGGATAAGTTTAACTTGGCAGTACAGAACACAACACACATGCAACAAGGAAACTAGATGCCAGGTCGATAATGTCTCCACAGAATGTGGATCAGTTTAACATATCAGTCCAGAACACAACACACATGTGAGCTTTGATAAGCGCGACACCTGCGCGTGTGCAGTGGGCGGTGCAGGTGTTCTGAAGCGAAATGAGGGGCGGTGAGCAGGAGCTGCGGCGTGTTGAAAGCTGCGCTCTGTGTTGAGTGGAGCTGTGTTTTGTGTGGTGCTGTGCGGAGTGTGGTGCTGAGTGGTGTGTGGGGGCTTGGTGTCTCTAAATGAAGTCTCTGTCATCATCTATGTTATTTGTACACCGTATTTTTGAGGGCTCAGTGAAGAGGGGGTTATTGGTTGACATGAACGGAATTAAATGTTGATGAAAATTGGCTGCAAATCTGTGCGTTCTACAACGCCGCAACGATTTTTTTTGTTGTGTTTGTATTTATTAAAAAGTGATAGATCTGAGAACTGAATTACCCCACGGAGAAAAAAGCTCTTGCCTGTAACTGTAATTTGTCAATCCGAATGTGCAATGACTATGAAGGGATTGAATAGTTTAACCAACACCGTTTACTGACGAATTTAATTTACGTTTAATATCAAAAGAATAAGAAAAGCGGAGCAAAAGTTTTCCAACTTCGGATATATTTTACATAAATTGAAAAATTTGGTAAATTAAGGATAGCATAAAAAATTTGATACATGCTGGTCGAATTGGAATTTGTTTTTTAATTGATGTGTGTATTGGTATTATCGGTAGAATTATTTCTCAAAGCAATAACAATTTGTTAGTTATTGATTCTGATTGTAATAAGGTTTTACCATTGAATATTATTAAAGGACAAGAAAGTCTGATGCTATTTGCTGAGAATGAGTCACCTCCTTGCACAGCAATGTGACCATTTATAATAAAGATATAGGGCGGATATTTTCTATGACAGAGCATCATAAACTTGGAAGGATTCATTGTAAAATAAGCAAAAGTAATCATGGTGTCATTGGCTTGAGTCTTTGTGGAATCCTTTTATTAACTTTGCTAACTTCTGAAGAAAATTACGGGATATGACCTACTGCATTTCGTCCTCGTGCTTCTGGCACCAACGGAACTCGAGTAATGTTGGTCCATTTCAATCCTCGTGCTTCTGGCGCCAACGGAACTCGAGTACCGTTGGTCCATTATCATCTTTGTGCTTCTGGCACCAACGGAACTCAAGTACTCTTAGTCTGTTGCCACCCTTGTGCTTCTGGCACCAACGGAACTCGAGTAATGTTGGTCCATTTCAATCCTCGTGCTTCTGGCACCAACGGAACTCGAGTACCGTTGGTCCATTATCATCTTTGTGCTTCTGGCACCAACGGAACTCAAGTACTCTTAGTCTGTTGCCACCCTTGTGCTTCTGGCACCAACGGAACTCGAGTAATGTTGGTTCATTACAATCCTCGTGCTTCTGGCACCAACGGAACTCAAGTACTCTTAGTCTGTTGCCACCCTTGTGCTTCTGGCCCCAACGGAACTCGGGTACCGTTTGTCCATTGCCATCCTTTGAATCTAGCACCAACGGAACTCGAGTAACTCTCAAATCTTACAACCTCCACAGAGACGGAGGTCAATGTTGTCCTGTTGCCCAGCGGACACTGAGATGAAGGTCAATTGTTGTCCTGCCGCCCAGCGGAAACTTGCTTGCGAGGGAGCGTTAATTGGACGTGCGTGTGTTGTGCAGGTTGTGACCTGGACACTGAAATGAAAAGTTACAGCATGGCGCGTACCTCGATGTTGGTTGGTGGCACTGGCGGTGATGGTGGTGAGTGGGTGGTGGTGGTGGTGGAGAAAATTTTAGTGACGATGTATACGAAACATTCGATATAGAGATTTTGTTACGGGGACAGTTCATGTCAAAATCCGGACTTACAAGAGCTAAAAAGTGGTGCATTGGTTTTTAAAAAATTTCTTAGTGTGAAAGGTATTACAGAAATAAAATGTCAAAATAGATAACAAATCACTTTTTTAAAAAATCTCAAAATCTAACAAATCAAAATATTGAAATTCTATTTTCATACTTATTTAGAGAACACTTTTAACTATCTAAAAATGTATCCTTTTCTTAGACTTCAAAATTGTAGGAGAAGACCCACTTTTTACCTAGACGGTCCCCTAGGTCTTCAAGCAGCCCCCCCCCTCCGACCTCCAAAGCGACAAAGCAGATTCAAACGTTCAGCAGGCGAGGGTTAGCTGTACAGCTCACGTTTGAAATGCTTTAGAAAACGAAAAAAAAACATTCTAGCATTCCCAGTGCACAAAAAAAATAAATTTTGAGTTCAACTGAGCAGCAGACCTCTCAGAATACTGAGTTGGTTAGGCTCTCATGAAAACCTGAAGTTGGTGACGTTTGAAATGTATCTCTTCCACAGTTTTGGAAGCACAGAAATGGCAAATATTTCATTCGATAGGACTTAAAAAGAGCTAGAGAAAAACGTCAATTCATTTTTGAAAGTTGATTTGGATTGAAAATTGCAGAGACATAAGAAAACAAAAAAAACAAAAAAGTTACTTTTTTTTAATTTCTAAAATTTAATAAATCAAACTATCGAAAATCCATTCGCGTATTTCTCTAGATAGTACACTTAGCTATCTAGAAAACACAGTGCCGGTTCTGTGACTTCAAAATTAGAGATTATCCATTTCCCATAAAACCCATTTTTCAATTCAAATAAATACATTTATTAATAAAATTGCGAAAAAACACGACTCCAAAAAAAGGGTTCTTTCATTTTTCACCGCAGGTGAAAATTTCAGAGAAATCCTTCAAAACATCACGGACTTTTTTTTCGTGTGACTGTCCCCCTAATTTAAAGTTTCAATCATCATTCTATTCCTCACAGTTTCTCATCCCAAATATATCAACACAGCTACAGGTGCGCAAAACCGCAATAGTGGTGCAGCAGATCACGTGGGATTAATTGATAGGTTGGTGCAGCAGATAATTTGGGAGTAGTTCACTAATTGCTTCAGTTTCGCGACTGGATTAAATGGAATAGTTGATCTATAGTTCCCGTCACACTGTGACATTTTCTGAAACATTACAATAAATATTTATATATTTAGAGCCAACTGTTCTGTTTACGAAAAATTTCTGCGTGACACAATTTATGGAAAGTTTAGCAAGAAATTGCGTAATTTTTTAATATGAACATGCATAATAATGTTTGAATTTATCAATAACATGTAATCATTAAAATGGAAGCATTCAATAACAAGTAATTCTTCAATAGCATGCAATTTCTTAAATGAATATTGGAGTAAATGTGTGTTTAAATTAAATTTAGATACGTACTCGAAAACACGCATGTTGGAATGAAATTCAAAGACCCAAACTTGTGTTTACATTCAGCAGTGTGTTGAGTTCCGAACAGCTTGTTTTAGACGCTTGCATTGCTGGACAGAACGGCCGGTAGCTGATGTCTTGCGCACGTGGCCTTTACATGGGCGCCATCCTAGTGGCACTAGTGACACTAGTGGCTGTTGTGCTCGCACTAGTGGCACTAGTGACACTAGTGGCTTTAGTGACACTAATGACACTGGTGTCCTCACTAGTGACATCAGTCGTCAGTTGCTTTCTTTACGCAGGCGGCGGTGGCGGCGAGGAATGCGGAGTTACGTCAAAGTTCAACCCAAAAGTTCCCGCAGCCTTCTTAAATAATGTCTGCGTGAGCTATGTCAATGTGAGCTTTGTCAATGTGAGCTATATCTATGTGAGCTATGTCTTTGTGAGCTATGTCTACGTGAGCTATGTCTATGAGAGCTATGTCTATGTGAGCTATGTCTATGTGAGCTATGTCTATGTGAGCTTTGTCAATGTGAGCTATGTCTATGTGAGCTATGTCAATGTGAGCTATGTCTATGTGAGCTATGTCAATGTGAGCTGTGTCAATGTGAGCTATATCTATGTGAGCTATAGCTATTTCCATGACGTACTCGTATATGTCTGTGTAAGTCATGCCCACTTGATTTAGACGTGCGGGTTGAGTAGTTTCATCATATCTGAAGGACAACCTCAACTTCAACTTCGATACAAATTTTTTTCGTAAGCAGCTACTGCGGTCAATTGGGCATATTTGCGCAGCCGCTGCGCAGCGGAGGCGCTGCCAGTTTCGGGAATGTGGCGTTGATTGACTGCGACCTGCCCCCGACCACCCCGGTATTTTTTGAGCTATTTAGCAACTGACTCGCCTAATGCACCATGGAACTATAGACAATACTAAGTCTGATGCCAATAATTGCCACTTAGCAACAGACTCACCTAATATACCATGAAACAATGGAGAATACTAAGTATCTGATACCAACATTTGCTACTTATCAACCAACTCAGTTAATTTACCATGATAAGGTGGACAATTTCCAGTTACTGATGCCAATATTTGCTACTGGTAGAACGCCCAGCTTACGTACCAGGAAGGAATAGGCTAATTCCAAGTAACTGATGCCAACATTTGCTACTTGGCAACAAACTCAGCTAATGTGCCCTAAAACAGTTGAAAATGCCAAGTAACTGATGACAACATTCTATTTACAGAGAATGTCCTCCTTTCGGGACAGCCATGTTTTGCTTCGAAGAACAGCCCAGCAGTTGCGAGTCTTCAGAACACTGCGACGAGGGTGACGAATGATGTAGATTCAAGTGTGGCTATGATTGTTACGACGAACAGTCAGGGTACTACATTGGAACGTGTTTGTATTGGCAATGATTTTTACAATGAAGGGACACGGTATTACTACGGATCGTGAGTTTGAACCAACACAGAATTATGTGAATTAATATTAGGTGAATTCGAACCAATTTTTTTAACTGAGATATGATTGAAGTGCAGATGTTATGTCTTTCAACATCAAAGAAGCAGTTGATGGGGTGAGTATTTTTTGGGAAAGTTGAGGCCTGTTTTAAGAGTTTTTTGTCATGTTTTATTACACAAACAATTCAAACAATTTTTTATTACATGTGATACAGAAGTAGATTATTTCCTAACTCTAGTACAGGGGTCACGTTCGAGTATAGCTACAGGTTCTATATAGTGAACGAATCTTGGAAGAATAAATAAAAAGTAGAACATAGTGCGCAAATTTTTTTTTCCCATTTTCTACCCATGCAATAGCATTGAGAAAATGTGTTTGTGTTTGTGGATGTCACCATCTATAACATTCTTCCAACTCGCTGCCTGTGACCGTCATCACCAATCAACACGCAATGTTGTGTGCTCAACAAGACCGTGGGGAGGAACACCTGGCTTCAAAATAGCTCCTTTTTCGTCTCTTTGTTCGTGCCACCTGTGCGCTGATCTCCCCATGCGGAGAGTGCCGCACACACGGTCTGGTCCAGCCAAGTGTGGGTCACGATTTGGGCTGGAAACAAAACTTTGTGTTGGAATAGTAATGTCTGTGACGGTCACTTGTAGAAGAATTTAATGATTAGTTGGGTTAGCTTTATTTAGTCGGGTTAACTTTTCTTAGATGAGATTTGAGCACATATCGATTTAAAGAAAATTGTAGTCATCCTGTAGTATTGAGGTGTTCAGTTCACAGGGTTGAGGCAAGAACTGATGAACCAAGCGAGCACACAGGCAAGCAAGCACATAAGAAAGCAAGCGGCATGCAAGCAAGGGAGCAAACACACGAACAAGCAAGCAGCGAACAAGCAAACAAGAAAGAAAGCAGTAAGCAAGTAAACGAGCAAGAAACCAAGCCAGTAAGCAAACAAGGAACCAAGAAAGTAAACAATCAGTAAGCAAACATGAAAGCAAGCAGGCGAGAAAGCAAGAAGCAAACTGACAATTAAGCGACCAAGAAACCGAGCAAAAAAAAAAAACAATAAACCAAGCAAGCAAAAAAAATATCAAGAAACCAAGCAGGTAAGTAGCAAGTGAACGAGAAAGCGAGCCAACTAGAAAACAAACAAGGTAGCTTGCGAATAAAACAAGCAAGCAAACAATCCAACAAACGAGAAAACAAACAAGCAAGCGTGCAAAGAAAACAAGCCAGCAAACAAGCGAGCAAAAAACTAGGAAACAAACAAACAAGCAGTAAACTGTGACCTGTTTTAAAGGAATGTTATAATAAACTCTGCACTCATGTCTTCCTCCAGCGGCCCACCGTGCCGGCGGCCAAACCCGCTCCTGGCCTGCGTTTGGTTCAATGAGCTGTGTAGTGCAACCGTGCCGTGTGGGTCGGACTTGTTGCGGTGACAACTGCGGCACCTTCTGTTACCCTGGTGAGGTAATGTTACCCTTCTGTTACCATGGTGAGGTAATGTTACCCTTCTGTTACCCTGCTGAGGTAATGCTACCCTTCTGTTACCCTGGTGAGGTAATGTTACCCTTCTGTTACCATGGTGAGGTAATGTTACCCTTCTGTTACCCTGGTGAAGTAATGCTACCCTTCTGTTACCCTGGTGAGGTAATGTTACACTTCTGTTACCATGGAGAGGTAATGTTACCCTTCTGTTACCATGGTGAGGTAATGTTACCCTTCTGTTTCCCTGGTGAGGTAATGTTACCCTTCTGTTATCATGGTGAGGTAATGTTACCCTTCTGTTACCCTGGTGAGGTAATGCTACCCTTCTGTTACCCTGGTGAGGTAATGTTACCCTTCTGTTACCATGGAGAGGTAATGTTACCCTTCTGTTACCATGGAGAGGCAATGTAACCCTTCTGTTACCCTGGCGAGGTAATGTTACACTTCTGTTACCCTGGTGAGGTAATGTTACCCTTCTGTTACCCTGGTGAGGTAATGCTACCCTTCTGTTACCCTGGTGAGGTAATGTTACCCTTCTGTTACTCTGGTGAGGTAATGTTACCTTTCTGTTACCCTGGAGAGGTAATGTTACCCTTCTGTTACCCTGGTGAGGTAATGTTACCCTTCTGTTACCCTGGTGAGGTAATGTTACCCTTCTGTTACCCTGGTGAGGTAATGTTACCCTTCTGTTACCCTGGTGAGGTAATGTTACCTTTCTGTTACCCTGGTGAGGTAATGTTACCCTTCTGTTACCCTGGTGAGGTAATGTTACCCTTCTGTTACCCTGGTGAGGTAATGTTACTTTTCTGTTACCCTGGTGAGGTAATGTTACCCTTCTGTTACCCTGGTGAGGTAATGTTACCTTTCTGTTACCCTGGTGGGGTAATGTTACCCTGCTGTTACCCTGGCGAGGTAATGTTACCCTTCTGTTGCTCCGTAGAAGTAAAAAAAATTCCCGAAGAAAATCCTTCACAAAGAATAACTCTCACGTGTTCAAGTTGTAGCGTAACTTCATTCAGGCGCAATAGCTGAACTTTGTAAGAACATTATAGCTAAATGTTACAAGAGACGAGTTGAAATTCATTTGAGGTCGCTGCCCCATTTTACTCGATCAAAACAACCCAATTTTGGTAAAGAAAATAAGCTAAATTGGCCAGGGCGGAGTATTTAAATTTGTGCATGAGCGCAGCAATTAAATTTCATACGATCAAACTAGTCAAAGTTAGTGAAGCACACTATCCAAATTTGACAAAATCATACTTGCCAAATTTGGCAGTAGCATACTGTTCAAATTTGGCAGTAGCATTGTGTTTAAATTTGGCAGTAGCATTGTGTTTAAATTTGGCAGTAGCATTATGTTCAAATTTGATTGACGGACTGTTTCCAAATTTGAGTGAAGTATACTGTTCCAATTTAATAGAAGCATTATTTGCCAATTTGACAGTGGCACACAGTCCAAATTTAATTAATAGAAGCATTGTGACCAAATTTGACTGTAGCTTACTTTCCAAATCTACCATTAACGTTGTGTTCAAATTCAATAGCAGCATACTGTCCAAGACTCACATCCTGTGTTCCTTTGCCCCCAGAGAAATCCTCCAGTACCCATTGAATTTTCGCGAAGTCGGGATTGAGAAGCAAAATATTCATCTGCGTCTTCTCGTACAACTTCAAAAACAATTTTAACTTCCTTTCCTGCAATACTTAGCTTCCTCTTCGCTTCATGATTTCGAGTTTCGAGTTACGCACTGTATGTACTGTATTGTACAGTAATGTACTGTACTGTACTGGACTGTAATATACTGTACTTTATTGTGCTGTAATGTACTGTTCTGTAATGTTCTGTGCTGCACTGTACTGTACTGTACGGTTCTTTACTGCACACTGCAGGGACGGGTTCATTTACATCATATTCCTTAGCTTATGCTCTAATTTGTCGACCTTACTTTGATTAATATTGGGCCACCTTCGTTTTCTTTTCGCTGAAGCCTTATCTCCGTAAATAATGTGAGTTTTCTCTCCGTTGAAGCTGAGGAGTTTTCTAAAATTAAAAATACGGAGAGACGACAAAAATGGTTCACAATGGTACGATGGCGACATCTGTCGTAAGATACGTGTACCAAGAGACAAAGCGTGCGTGTCGTACGATATTGGCTAGAGTGAGGATTTTTTTCTAGCGAAATGGCCCGTCTGAAGTGAGTGTCCTGCTTCTCCAGGTCACTTGATATGAGTTGACCTAAAAACGTAAAAGATTCTGGACTCATCCGATGTACTTCTTGAAATCTAGATGAATGCAGAGACAGCTCTCCTGAAACTACGGCTGAACTATGTTTCACATTAATTAAATTACACGGTTGCACCCAATGTTTTCTCCTCCGCCGTATTTTCCTCAAATACAAAAGCTCGCAATAACTTCATCCTCACTTGACAAAGAACTCATGATTACTGACTAAATTCCTAATGCTACACTTTGCTGCTGGTTCATGTCTTATCGCTTCAGTATAATCACATGTCTGTGATTTATTAGAAATCACACAGATGTGTTTGTGTGTGATCATTAGGGCTGTGAAAACACGATCAGAGCATATTGTCACAGCCCTAGTGATCACCATCGAAGTGCACCACGTGCCTGAGGGCCGAGACGCCCTCCGCAACTTCATGGAGGGATAAGGTTTTAAGTTCATCGAACTGATGCAACTGGACTACGTGTTCGTCTGCGCGAAACTGAGTGAAGGCTTGAACATGAACGCGTGAAGTGGAAATGCGTCGTTATGTTGGAAGTTTCACTTGTTAAGTCCTTGAACTTTAGATCTAAAAATATGGCATGGTCAACCAAGCTAATGGTTATTTACTACGACACACAAAAAAATATAATCTTCACTGGAGATCAGTTAGAAGCTCGAGGTGAAATGCTTTGATTAGAGAGTTCCAGTGTTTCAGATTCCCGCTTTAAAAAAGTTTTAGCCTTAGAGAACCCCTTCATTATTGATACATGGTAGATAGTATTTTTCTTTGCAAAACGCAGGTTTTTTTTTCTGAAGTGCTTTTTTTTTCTCTAGAGGGCGGTTTTTATCAGAAAGATCGCCACAGGCGATATTCCCTCGCATGTTGCCATGAAAGTACTGTCTCAACGATACAGTTTCAGTGATAAATGTTCCGCCTCACGCTCTCAGTAGGTGGCACTCCCCTTAGTTTGAGCGGTCGATGAAACACGATTCGTTTATCAGAGCTTCAAACGAATATTGATGAGCAATTAGCATTCACTGCTGCTCCTTCTGTTTCTTGTAATCATTTCATTTTGATTTCTTTCAACCAATAAAGAGAGAAAATTAATTTTTGTAACGTTAATCTTCAAAGACTGCCTACGACCTTAGGTCCCTGTCACACGAATAAACTTATGTAATACACGACTTGCAATAATTATGATTTTCGAAAGCATTTGTTTTTCAATTCATTCACCAGAGAACTTAATGACGTTCATTTCGTATCACTACTGTCCTCAATTGCATGAGATAGAGTTCACATTTGCTAAAGTTCTCAATAAATGGACCGGTCTGTTTTTGTTTTTATCTGTTTTTTGATCAACGAAGCAAAGAAAATAGAAATGCAGCAAATATCTATTAAAAATATTATTCTCAATTTGGGTTCTGCTTTTCGAGGGACACCCGGTATAGATAGATGTAGTTATAACTCCAGCAACAACTTCTTTGCTTTCAGGTGAGATATATCAGGTACCTCAATCGACTCGAAGAGAAGCTTTAAAATCTTTGCTGTCCTCATTTTCTGCACACGCGACGAAATTGTCGAATGAGGAACGGGGTAAATTAATGCGCTATGATTATTAATGATAATTAGGGAGGGAGCATTTGGAGTAGCCCGAAGCCTCTCTCCACACCACCATGACTCTCAAACATCGCCTACACCACGCTATGGTGCTGCCTTGCTTATCAATATCACCATGATCACCATTATCCCTATTATAATTCCCATTATCACCATTATGCCCATCACCATTATCACCATCATCAGGATCACCATTTTCGTCATCATCACCATCATCTCTATTATCACAGTCATCACCAACATTCCCATTATCCCTATTCCCAGCACCATGATCACCATCATCACCATCATCAAGCACTAAAGCTTTAGAGTCACAGAGTTCTGTATCGATCATTAGAGACTGGACGAGCTGTATATCGGGTCAAAACGCATAAAAGCGAATGAATAGAAAACTTGATTGATGAAATAAGTGTTCGCAATTCCCTGAGCTAGTCGTGTACTGTATGAAGAGGGGAGGAAGCAAGGCCAGGGAAGAAGGGTGGGGAAAGTGAGGGTCAGGAAGGAAGGGGGAGAGAAGTGAGGGTCAGGAGGGAAGGGGAGGGGAGGAAGTGGAGAGGTCAGTCAGAGCGTCAGTGTCGGTTTTCTTGAAATGCGATGAATAGTTTCAAAAAAGGAAGTGACAGCGCATGATTAAGAGAAATGTTTGCCACTCGGGTGATAAATTTTTCTGGACCTCTGCAAATAAAACATGTAATATTCTATGGAGCTTCTAAACAAAATCTTCATGCGTTTTTTTTTCTTCGTCAACGTCGAATCGTGACTCAAGTTTTTCACGGTTCATCCTATGTTAACATCTAAGAAATGTTCTCAAGAAAACCGGCATTTATAATTCATCGTATCCACAAAATCAAGTCTATCTTTTTCGCCGCCTGTATGCATGTTTTTCACCGCCCAAGTAGTTAAATCACTTGGGCGGCGAAAAACATGCGTGTTCCGGAGAAAAAGTTAGACTGGGTATAGCTTGAGAGGAGAATGATGTTTAATTTATATTTGTACTACTGAAATAAGGGTAGTAAATTTTGTCCTGTGTTGTTCCTGAACGCATGATGGCGAATTGAAGGGTGGAAAGCCTAGTGGACTACTTGAAGCAGAAATCCATTGCATCACTAAGGTTTTCCACCTTTCAATTTTGCTCTGTGTTATTGATGAATGCAATGAGGGGACGGTTATCTGCACTCATACCAGCATACAAAAAAAAAAAAAGAAAAACAGTTCACTACTAGCAAAGAGAGCACATTAAACTCATAACTTTGGTTTTTGAAAATGTATCTAACAATAAATGTATTTCAGTGCAAAATACACGATAATCGATGTTGTTATAATCACATCAATGTCAACGCAAGCATTTACTTCGCACGTACGAACAAACACTGCGAAAAATATTCATGAGTGTATTGATGGATCAAAAAATAAAGATAGGTGGCTAAGTAGATGGATGGGTATACAGACAGGTAGATGTAAGTTTTATGTTGGGTTGAGGGGAATAAAAAACATCTAAAAGGCGAAATGAGTTCATTTCGATATTTTCAGAAGCTTATGCAATAGTTTGAAATATTCATTATATTTAAAGAAGAAAAACCGTCCAGATTGAACACGCTGAACTTTCTTAAATTCTCATTTGATTGCAAGCCAAGAATTACATCGATAAATTTAAAAAAAAATTACCCTCTAATTGAGGCGTGCTTACTCATTTTCAGAGCCTCATATCCAGTCATACTTCAAGTCTCATTCCCTGTCTGCCTCTGATTCTTATTCTGACCCTCATTCTGAGAAGAGAGCGAGCTCAGTTATTGCTACCGCGCAGACTGTGCCCGTCCCCTGGATCTTGATTATTCGGTGCTCCTGCAATTTTCTCGAAGAATGGTGTTACCCAAATGTTTCCATCTTCTTTGAGGAAAGAGACAGTGATCACTGTCGTCTGCTCTGGTATACCTCAGGGACTCCGTCGTACTCGACATGATGCCAACGTATGTAAATATCTTTCGCCACCGCTTCAGTTTTCTCCCGCTTACCTGAATGAGTCCCAAGGCTTTTCGGAGGCCAACATTCAGGATCATTGCGATTTTTGGAGCCAACTTTCAAAAGCTGGGCAAACCGGAACACAACATTCTGGGGTAAAAAAAAGTTATGCCGAGCGTGAAAATGTAGCCCAGCCACTCACATACACAGTGCGCGTGCAGACCAGCTGCACTATATACATGTAAAGAAAACGACTATATACCTTTAAAATACTCGCAGCCCAGCTGCTCGTGCGCGAGTAAGCCTCTTAAAAAGCGCTCTGCACTTGCGGCTCCGCAGTTTCCGGTCTCCTTCAATCCCCTTACAACCACCGCTGCCTTGCTTCGGCCCAACCCACAGATCTCTCTCGCACGAGGCTCCGACTGACCTACAGAACAACAACTGCAAAGCAAAACATGAACAATGCATCAAGCACATAAGCAATGACCAATTACAAGCGCATCTGCTCACCGACTGACTTTTCCAGTCAGCCACCGGCGCACACTGTCGTGTACCGCGGTTGAGCAGCGCTCTCTCTCTGCGACTGACGGGAGCAAACGTCACACATACTTGTCAAGCGCTCACTTACTTGAATCGTTGGTCACAACAGGTAACTGACCAATGTATCAACTTGTGGAACGTCAAATAGTATATTCGATTTGTTTTACGATCAAAAGCTGTTTCTCTAGCAACTGTGCTCCATTATTTACCAAATGCGACTCCGGCAAATCTGTGTGACTTTCCAACTAGCTCAGCCGCTGGGTTGCTCTTCAGTGGCCTGTGTGCAAGATGCACCAGCCTATGTTGATTTCTTTATTAAGGCAACATGAGAAGTATTAATTTCGCTTACCGTTGGTATGACTTCCTTACAAGCGCATCTGTTCACCGACTGACTTTTCCAGTCAGCCACCGGCCCACACTGTCGTCACCTCGGTATAACTTTTTTTTTGCACTTGCACTAATGAACTAATCATCTTCCAAGTTTTCATAATTAAGCCCGTAACTTTTTTAGAGCTACGGTAAAAACTGTTTCATCGGTTAAAAGCTGTTCTGTATTGGTTTTTTCTTTCGATCGGTCAATAGTTCGGCTGGCGTCAGCATATGTTTGAATCAGTAGAATTTCATTCAATGTGAAAAGTATAAATTTGAAGCCATGATGTAGCGTTCAGGTATCCAGACCTACCGAGCAGGAAGGCTACCAATTTCTTGTTGGTGTGATAAAGGAGACAGATATCAACATTATAATAGTTAATATTTATTCATAGTGCCAGTGCAATATTTTAAATTTAGCATGAGCCAAAAATTACTTGCCTGTGTAATTTATTTATTTTGTGATAGGTGTTGAATCACCAAGTTCTCTTACTTCTTTCATCAATGGCCTGCTTTTTGTTTTCCTTTCTATCTTTCATTCTTAGGGCTCCAGGCAGGAGATCTAAGATTTTCGTTCATTCAGCGTGTGTTCACAAGACGGATTGATCAATGCATAAATAGGTAAGTGATTTTTGACCCACTATACATAAATGTTTAATTCCATTTGAAAATGAAGTATACTGAATGACCTAAAGATGAAAACCATTACTAGCTAATGAAACAACATCTAGAGAATATATTACTATATAGTCATTGTGATGGTGCTAATTGAAGAAAGTAACTAAAACTACGACGGTTAGAAGACACTTCTAGAAGCGACCGAAAATACAACTAATTTCTTAGCAATTTGTTTGAACATAAATACTTTAGTATGTAAACTACTGTTTAGATAAAGCGCGGAAAATTTGTGTGGCTCAATGAATTATTATTAAAGATTTACATTTGTTACTACCTCTGAAGCAGTTGACTTGAGAAAAACATAGGGAGTTTGACTGCCTACTGTCACAATTAACTTTCCATGTGTAATTTCATGTATAAAACACTGACCAATGATAGCGCCAGCGGCCTGAAACGATTATTAACTGTGCAAACTGGTCATGACGACCATTTAACCCGTAATAGAAGTCATTTCATTTTTCCTTATTATTCAAAATCTCGGTCACAACACAGTATTTACTTCATCCTCTTCTATGGAATCCAGACTTTGAATTCAATCCACGTGGAGATCCGTCAAAGTAATTCCCACATGGAATTCAAAATAAATATTGAATCCGTTTTTATATCGGAATATTAGCATGCAAGAAAATCGAGTCTAATCTTTTCTAATAAATGACTCAACTTTATAGTATAATTTGCCGTAATTAATGTCATTGATCTTCAGTCTGTTCTCAAATCGTTTCTAGAATATACTGTTAACATCTAGCCCATATAAAGTACTTGGTAAAATTAAGCATCGAATTTCGAATGAATAATCCCATGCTCAGTCTTGTGCACAACTACTCTTAGTGAATTAAGTTGAATGCTATTGTACTCCTGAGAATAGCGTATGTGGTAGGATGCTTCGAAAGTCACTGAACTTATTCGAGCCCACAGGTGGCTACACTCAAATTTGACCATTGTTCGAGACTTAAGAAACAATCCACTTCTGTACCGCGTGTGGTAAATAAACTAATGAAATAAAATATTTAAAAGTATTCAAAATTGTTTAAACTATTTACCAACACTTTTCAATTGCGTGACCAACGCACAGAAAAATGAACAATGAAACTCTGATCCCTTACACTTAGACTCACAGTTTGATCACACTCGTATTGATCATGTCAATAAATCATGCTATAGCACATATAAAATTTGCGGTGCTTTTTGAGCTTGCAATAAATAACTTCACTAACACTGACCATAGTAAACATCATCCCAGTAAAAAGACACTACTGCGTCTAAAAACAAGGGATAGTGATACTTCTAGAAACGAAATTAATTCATTACGGAGTTACGATCAACTAGAAATATAATAGTCAATAATAATTGTGACGCATTCGTGTAAGCAAACATGCACAAGAAAAAATGCAACCAAAATTTCGGCGCAGTGACAAATGATACAACCATTTATCGTGAGCCTTGTTCAACGTTTGAACTCTCGCTAGCAGAAACCAGAAAAGCGTTTTGGAAAACATCTCTCGCGAAAGTTTGTTTGGAATCTATTTGCAGAAATAATAGAAGGCATTAGAAAGTTCTATTAAGGTGGTAGCTTGAATGGTGAGAAATATTGACCGCTCCCCACTGGGGGACTCATCTCTCAACAGAGGGCTGAATGCGAGAAAACGTTTTAACGCGAGTGGTCGGGGCAGGACGGCGTTCCATGCCACAGGTAATTTTCTCCAATGAACAGCTTGGCAGAAATTTGTTGTCAGAGCTGGGTGGAGTGGCCACCTGCGAGCCCCGATCTTACGTTCGAGTTTTTTCGTTTGGAGCTTTCAGAAGAACAGCGTATTTGAGATGCCTGTGCAGACCAGCGAAATCCATCACCAAATCCTAATAAATTTCATCATTCTGACACACAATATTGGAAGTGAAAAATAGCTAATGTTGCCTCTTGTAGATTAGCAAGACACCAATCACCAAATTCCCATGAAAATTATCTTGGGTGATGGGCATTTTCAGTTAGTCCGCCATGGGTGACGCGGTAACCAGACGAGTTTAAGAAGTGCAGATAAATCCACGCTTGTGGCCACAATCAGAATCAACCAGGCTGAAGTTGAATTGTACGGAAACCATGCCGCACGTCCCACCCCATTTGGGGTATTCTGGTGCCCACGGGTTTGCACCAACCTCAGCGGTCACCTCAATCCTGTCACCCCACGTCCACTCGTTGTCGCCAGTTTTGGTTATGTCCACCCAGTAGTCCCAGTTGCCTGCGAGATGTGGATGGCATTCACTTTAGAATGTTGGATGTCACGTGATCTGAAATTAACCTGTATTTTTGAGGTATGTATTAAGTTTTTCATTAAAAGTTCGTGAGTGATTTGTACCTATAGGTACATGAGATAGCTTTGACATCTTCACTGTTCGCATCATTACCGTTCACGTAGTAATATCATATCAGCGAATTTGAGATCGATCACTAAAATATTGAATAATTTTTAATTGGAAACATCCTATTTCTAGACTCTTAATAATTTTAGTCTTACCTCTTTGAGCTCACAATTGATTTTGAATTTAGCCATCTTTCACGCTCGTTTTGAAGCTATTTATTACACCTGAACCAGAAGTATTAATTTATCAAACTTCCTGTAGGCCGTTTTGAAACTACATTAACACTACAGGTCCAAGTGTAATACATAGCTTCAAACCGGCCTAAAGGTCGTTTGGTTACTTGAAACTATGTCAGTACACCTAGACAAATTATGTTAATAAATCAAACTAAAAGCAGACCCTCAGTAGAACAGAGTAATACGGTACCTCGTCCGTAGGGGTATTTCTCTTTGTGAATCTTTGCCAGCAGAGTGTGCGATGCAGCGTCGGAAGGTGTAGCCAGGCTCATTTGCATTTTCTTGCACTCTTCTTTGGCGTCGAGGAAATTCCTTCCCCCAATGTCTAAAAACTTTACCTGGTACCCTGAGGGAGACTTTAATCAAGTTTTAGTAACTGTCTAATCACAAGCATAAGTTATTCTATTAACTTAACTTCACACTACGTGCTGTTTCTTCTACACTAAGGAGTTCAAAATTTCTCGAATTAAATTAGTACATCGGGCATCTGGTAGCTGTGGAAAGTTGCCAAATGCGCGGTGCTAGGTGGTCAAATGGGGCCTAGGAAAGAGCTTTTTTGGGGGGCTCGACTTGTCGTTGAATTGAGGGAAAAGATGACGTTGAAGCGAAGTGAAAAAAATGAGACGATGTTGAAGTGAAGTTAAAAAGAAAAGTTGATGTTGAAATGGAGTGAAATAGATGTTGTTGAGGAAAGGATGTTGAAAGGCGTTGAACTTGCGCGTACTTCTTGATATTTTTATATCATTTTGGATATGGCATGATATATCGCATAGGAATAGTTACATCACTCACACTATTAATTCAGAACAGTGTTAGTTATACCACTTGCTGCATTGATATCGTCATGCTAAATTGTCTCAGAGATGTCTCAATATTTTCAAAAACCATCATTCATTTCCTGCTCGAGATGATACGAGACATACTCTCATTACCTGGCTCTCAAGTCATCTATTGACTGATATCTCATTGATTTAAAAGTATCCAACCACATTTAAAATTCCAAAATATAATTTAGCGATTCCCTTCACATTTTTTGCTACCTACAAGATTTAACAAACATATCCTTTGCTAGAATGTACCCATTGCATTTAAAGAAAGGTGTCCTATATCATGTACATTCAACAGACACCTCCTTAATTAACTTTAAAGTCTCATTTAATATTTGAAGTTGACATGAAAAAATGAGGGATACCTTCTAAATTGAAAGGTATCTGCCACATTTATCGGGTACCTCGTTCATTTAAGAGTACTGTGCTTGAAATTAACTTATTGGAATAAGTAACACCTTCTAGACATATAGATACCGACTGGATTTAACAGCTTCCTATTTAAAACATATTTACTAGGTATCGCATTATTTTTTTTTCAGAGATACCGACGGAATTTTCAAAAATTAAACGTACTTACTAGGTTAAATGAATACACATTATACATGAAAAACACTCATTAGATTTCACAAGTGCCAACTTAATTTAAGCGGACACTTGCTAAGTTTAATACATATTTTACAAGGTTAAACAGAAAAGAACTGAATTTAACAGATCCTAGTCACATGTAACAGATGTCAACTACATTTCAGAGATATCTATTATTTTCAAAAGACTTAAAATTTAAAAACCCGAAATTTAAGAGATCCCAAAAGGACTTTCCCCCTGCCCACTCAAATTAACAGGTATCTGCTGTTTTCACCTGATGCGTTCTAGATTCAAAAGACATGTATCAACTTAATAAAAGACACAATAGATTCATCAAGCACTTTCTAGTTTTAACAAACACACTCTAGATATAAAAATCGTCACTGAAAAATTTGAGCGGTGTTAATTCATTAACCAAGTAGTTCTTAGCTCTTCACTCGTGCTGATTTTATTCAAAGTGACTGCAATTCAATTCAAAAGCAAAAAATCGCAGTGATTATTTTAATTGTGAGACATGCAAAAGAAGTTGAGGTGTGCTGAAGGTATGGGTGAATAATTGTTATTTATCTCCTCACCCATACAACAAAAAGACCAAAAAACATTATTAATTTCTGACATTACAGAAAAAAATGAGCAAATTGAAGTAATTGGAACATTTGAATGCGATGATAAACAGGTAACAGCGCAACTGGTCACTGTGAAAAATGCATTCACACATTGCCGCGACACTTTATCACCTCTGCAAAAATGCTGAGTTCGTAAGGTATCTGAGAAAACTTATGTTTTTGTAATTTAAACTAAGCCGATAAAAATTCTTGCATTTTTTTTCAAAAGACCCCATGGCTGATACCACAATAGTCAATGAAATGAAAAGACACGCCGAAAAATTGTCTATAAAAGCGAAACACAACGATTTAGGAATTCAAAGATTTCTATAAGTCGCCAGATCTTTCTTTGTGAAAATAGAAATGAGCTGAATGAAAACAATGAATTGCCAACGAACAAGAGGAAACAGCGTTGTTAAAGCTCAAACTAATTCAGAACACCTGAGTTTGTCAGAAGAGTGCAAAATTGTCGGTGTTGTTAGCAGTGAAGGGCACATCATGCCTCCTACTTTTTTTACAGGGTCTTAGAGTCAATGCCTCCCTATGTCGAGACTCTTCAAACCATTGTTAAGCCTTGGATAGATAGCGTAGCCGATGGAAGGGTCTATGTCTTCCAACAAAATTCGGCTCCATCTCATAAAGCTCTCAAAATTCAGTACTGGATGGCTGAAAATTTTCATGATCGTGTCGCACCAGGCTTATGGCTTTCTAACTCTCCAGACCTTAATCCATTGAATTATTACGTGTGGAGCGTCATTGAGAAGGAAGTTAAAAAGCATCCCCATAACACCAAATCCTCTTTGATGGAAGCAATAGCCTAAGCAACAGAGGACAAAAATAAAGACCACCTGATTAATGCATGCAGTAGCTTTTGGACTGAAATTGAGTGGGTGATAGAAGCCAAAGGAAGTAGAATAAATTTTAGGGTAATATTATGTTTATTTGTTTTTTTACAAGATATTGTAAATTTCAACGATTAACAGTTTTATTTTCTGTTCTAAACGTGCGTGCGTAAGGTTTCTTTAGGCACCATACGCACCTTGTGAAACATCAAATCTCTCATATACATTTTTTTCATTTCACAATGATGATATGACTGCTAAATTTTGAAAAATTGTGTTCAGTAATTAGATAATAAAAAATGCAGGTGTTTTTCTGCAATTTCATAAAAAGAAATTCTTCGATAATATAAAAACCGAAAACTATCCAAATCTGAAGATTTGTAAAAATATGTTTTACAAGGTATGGTATTCAGCTTCTTAATGATTTAATAAGGAATATTGTTTGAAACATTTTCACCAAAGTTACACGGAAACATTTTCATTATTTTTCACGTTTTTTACGTGAGGGTAACATTAGTTGGTCCGAGAGATTCATTTAAACAAGTTTACTAACGGGCCCGTAATGTTAGGTGAATAAATGACATGTTAAATTAGGTGGTCCACCGAGCCCGTTGAAATTCCAAAATTCGGGGTTGAAAATTTTAATCTTTATTTACGCTTGAATGATATGTCGTAGAATAATTTTTTACATGTTATTATGGATTTACCATTAAGTTTGTATAAATTCAAATACCCGTGGGGTGTCAAGTGAAATTTATAAATCCAATTTAGAAAGAAAATTAGACCAAAAATAACATTTAAATCAGGAAGGGTTGTACAGTAAAAAGTTCAAATTCAACAAAAATTTCAATGAAATGTTCACTCCAAGTTTGAATGATGGTAGATTTAATAGCGCAAAGTTAGAAACTTTGAGTTTATGTTGCAAATTTGTCTTTCAAATTTAAAAAGGACTTTAGCAGGAGCTCTCACCCTTGATAATGGTCGTGTGAACGTCAGCATCTCCAGGCGCCAGGTCGCCCTTGACGATCTCACTTGTCTTAGAAATGAGACATTCCGGTTCTTTTCCAGACTTTGCGACGTGCGTTGCAGCCGTGCAGTTGATGATCGCCTTGCACGCGCTGTGACACTCACCTGATATGATCCCCCCCAAAATTACAGTATATCAATAACAGTGAAATTCAATATCTTCAAATCTACTGAATTATTGAATTCTTCTAATTGGCACATGTAGGTAATAAAATTATTTTTTCGTTATGATTTGATAAATTATCATTTGCATAACAATGACCTTCTGCATATTTTCCCTCATTGAATAAACACAAACGTTTTCTTATATTTAAACATATTAAAATATCAATGTCAACATGTTTCGTCTCGATAAAAAGTAAACATGTTTCTACAGTTTCACTTAGTCAAAAATACATGTCCTCATATTTCAATACGGTACACAAACACGAAATTTTCCCCACATTTGCACTCAGGAAGCAACAAATGCCCACACATCCCACACAACTCACACATCGACGACAGCGGCAGAGTGGCAGCGATGTCCTTCACTGCGAGCCCCGCGTAGAACGAGTAGTAGTCGAGGGCGGCACACAAGTGCACACACAGCACCAGCAGCATATATTTGGTCAGTAGGACCTGAGATGCTCGCTGTAAAGCTTCCATTTTTCTGGGTTTTGTGTTATTTCTTCGAAAGGTCTTAAAATTTATATTGAAGTCTGAAAAGTATTCACGTTGAATTTTATTCACCATTTAAACATAAATAATTTTGGCTTTGCAGGTGAACCTACACTCATAAACATATTCAATCACTAAGTTGTGAGGATTGATACTAGTATACGCACTGTAACTTAGCCCTTACGTAGACTCAACTTCTTTTGTGTATCCTGCATGTGTGCATTTCGATCGCTATTCTAAATTGAAACATCTACGTGAATTAAATCCTAAAATAAGAAATTAAGATCTAGGTATCTTATCATAAGCGAAGGTAAACCACACATTCATAATTTTCAAGAATAATGACAGCTCAACATATACACACAAAATATTTGTATTTCAGAGCTCTTTCTCAGGTTGTCAAATATTTTCAATTTAATCCCAGTTTATTGATGAAATAAAAAATTATTTTCTCTAATTATTTCCATGAAAAATACTTAATAATATAACAATAAATATCTAGGGGTGGTTAAATATTGAGTTCATATACATATTATTTAACCCAGCTGGAACAGTCAGTGAAAATTTAGAATGGAAGTAATTGTGATGATCACAATGAAAGTCACTGAAGCCATTTCCACGTTCTAAATCTAATTTCAAATGATCCCAATGAATTGAATCTAATTTCTTTCAAACTTAGGTAATAAAAAGTTTTACCAAACAATCAGCTAATATTGCCAACAAAAAAAAAAAACATAGTAAACCATAGAAAACAATGAGATTGAGTGTGGGAGAGCTCGATTTAATTTATATTTACTGAAGTTGCATTGCTTCTTCTCAGACGCAAAAACTCACATAATTTTGTGTCTACACCTGGAAAAACTGAAATCCAGTTTCCTAAAATGAATTCACTTACCCTGACCAGAATTTCACCCAATTTACTCGAACCCAAGCTACTGAACATCAAGCCCCGTAGTTTGGTTCCGTAATGGAGCGAAACATAATCTTAAACTCACCTAAGCTGACTTTAGTTGTTCTAATCAACCCGAGCTTACTTGACCTCACCTCGCTCAGACCAGCCTACACCTCACATAATACCATCTGTTCTAACTTAGTAGCTTAACTTTACCTAACGTCAGCTTATCTTACGTACCCTCACCTCACCTAATTTCACCTAACCTCACCTCACCTCACCTCACCTCACCTGACCTCACCTAACCTCACCTCACCTCACCGCTCCACACACTGGCTGACAGGGCGACCCTAATTCGTGTTTGCATTTAAATTTGGCTATCCAGCGCCAATGAGGAGGTGGTATTGGTGAAGAATATGTGAACGACGATCTGATTGGTGGTACTAACTAGAACTCTGCGACGAACGATCTTTATAGGTCGTGAATTTATAAACAGCAATCATCATCGATCAGGAATATGCCCAAGCAATTCCGGAAATCTCCGCACAGCCAACGAATTGGCGCCAAATGCTGTGTTTTCGCTCTCAAATTTTCTATCCCTCGATGATTTATGTCACAAAAGTACAATACGGTCCACATTAGATGATAGAGAACATGAAAGCAATACACAGAATTATGCTTAAATACTCGCTCTTGTTGGCTGATATATTTTGACTGCTGAACAGCAAAACCTAAGAAGTAGCTAGCTTTACTTAATCCATAACGCTATTGGGTCTGCTGAATTTTAGGAACTGCAATTTTAAGTAAACTTACGGAACTCCAATGCAACTCTAACCCTCACGTAGCCTAAGCATTATGTGACCCTAACGTAGCACTAAGGTAACTCTTACGTTACCCTAACGTTAATGTAACATTGTGTAACTCTAACCTAACCTAACCCTCACATAGCCTTAACATTATGTGACCCTAACGTTACACTAAGGTAACTCATACGTTACCCTAACGTTAATGTAACATTGTGTAACTCTAACATTACAAAACGATGAGGAACCTTATAATGCTCACCTGATAACTCTTGCTATAGCTGTCTAGATTCGTATACTTCGAACACACTTTAAAACTAAACTATAAGGTATAACAACGAAATTTATAACACTATTTCTTTATTATCGTATCTATTATGATACTTATAACTATAACTATACTTCAATCAATAACTTTGACTTAACTATAACAATAACAACCATATCTGTTGGGCTGATTAACTGTTTTATGTTCAATTGTGGAAATGCCTTTTTTCCAATCTACCAAATCTAAAACGGTTCTAACTCAACAGAGCACGAGTGCAGCCCTTCTACTGACGGCATCATCACACCGCTCACACGGACGCCCTGCCTGTCTACACTAAGTCCCGCTTGCAAGATTTATTCTTTTTTACCCATAAATTTAAACGCTGCGCGCACTTCGTACTCTACGAGCATTTCGTAAGCTACGTACACTTCGTACGCTACGTACACTTCAATGTTTCTTGTTTTTCATTTTGGATTGTCGTTCCGACATTTCGCCCGGGAATAAATAAAGAATAATCTATGAATTCATTTGATTTCCCTAATATGCTTTCCTCAATAATTTTTCTATACATGATCACAACAATAAACACAATACCTAAATAATTTTGAACACCACATAAATGAAAATGTTTGATGGAAACCTTTTTATTGAATAGATAGGTTCATGAGAATATGAAATATCACGCTCTTTCTACATTCGAGTACTTGAGACTACTTGTTTGGGACTGATTTGAGTAAATTAGGCTTAGGTGGAGAGATCGGGAATTCACAAATAAAAAGAGATACTGTTTAAGGAACAATAACTTAATGCATATATTACTAGTCCGCCAACTTTCATTTGAAATGAGAAAGAAGGCGAAATGAAAGAAATGCCGTAAGAAGTAAAAAAAATCAATCTCTCGAAAGTTGATGAGGCCGAGTGCACACTGATCGTAAAAAGTGTATAATAATGTTCGTCAAATAAAATGACGCACGTTCCTATTTACTAAGAATTCACGTGATGTTCATGCCTTCTCGAGTCTGATGGATTAATGGACTGGAAATTGTGGAGTTAATGAAGCTTGTATCACAGATACGCTCATCACACACTGCAGGCTGGCTTCGAACAGACAGAAAGACAGACAGACAGACAGACAGACACCCCTCTTATTATAGTATAGATTAACGTGAATTATAGGAAGCCTCCTCTTCAGGTCACTTCGGTGACATCGAATACGGAGACGAGATCGTGGCTTGTCAGGTCTCCGACGGAGGTTTGTTCCGTCCGGCTCCCGCTGGCTCTGTGCTGCCTAACGAGCTGCGGCTGCCGCGGGTGCTCTCGTCCTGACGGAGGAAGATCTCAAACTCTCTCCCCTCACTGATTTTCTTGGATCATTTACACTTACGGTTGAGCAACTTTGCGGCTTGAGGAAGTTAGGGACTGTAAATTTAACTGCCTATGATTTTGTTCCGTTAAGATACAAGATATCATTATAAATCATTAAAATAATGCTTTCGAAGAAATTAGGTTCTTGAAATTATAAGTATTTGTTGAAGTTTGTAATGTTCTACTAGCGAACAAAGTTAGACATTTAAATTTAACGTTTCCTGCGAAACGCCTTGGAGCGGGAGTCAGTGGGGTTGTGTTGACATTTTGTGTCTTGAGCTCTTTAGCTATTTATTTCAATTGTTCAATTGAAGTTTGAGTTTACTACCCAATAGCTCCTTTTATTTGGTTGCCTTGCTTCTAATTGTCCTTTTCTGAAATGACTTTGTAGAAATTATATTATTAAAAAGCAACGATATTAAAATCTATCATTGACTCACAATCACGTTTCGTGCGATGGGACACACCAGCGGTTGATGCCGACCGACCTGCAGTCACTAATTATTATATTTCCAAACATGCTTTTTAAAAGGACGATACAGTGAATTTTTCACAATTTACAAAATTCCTTCGACAAATGACTGTTAATTAGAATTGAAAAAAAAATTTTAGTGAATGACTTTGAATTCGCATTGAATACTGAACTTTAGTAAATGACTTTGAATTCGAATTGAATATTTAACTTTAGTATCACCCATCATTGAGAACGTGTTTATCATGCAAGGTTTAAATTAGCGTTATTCGAATAAATGTAAAATTGGCGTTGCTTTTACATGGTTTATATCACAATTTTTATTGAACTAGTCTCATTTAGTTATAATAAATACTGACCATAATTGGTCGGTCGGGCTTTCGAGTAGGTTTAACATTTTATGGTAAATTTTCGGAATTATACACCTTGTAATAGCGTTTTGATAAGATGCTTCAAAGTCACTAAACTTATATGCCCCTCAAATGATTGTCTCCAGACGTGTCCTTTGTAATAGCTTCCAAAAATTATTTTCTTGATAAATAAGTAAATGAACTGCTTGTAAACATTCCTCTCAAGTTTTATTAAACCAAATGAGTCACAAATAGTTTATTGTAAATAGTAAACGCGCCACAGAAGTTTTTTCAAAATGGCTCAAACTCTGAGAGAATTCAAAACCAAAATAGCTCGTCATCTTGCGCCTCAATAATAATTCTTAACTGCAAAACACATTGAAAAGTATTTACTAATCTCCCTTGCTCATTATCTCCATTACCCAACAATATCCTTTGCTTAGTAATTATCAGCTAAACACACACTGGGTAAGTACTTCCGAATCTCTTTTGCTCCTTGTGTAATACTTCAACACAGTACACAACAGTTTTGTAGTATGCGGATGTATTTTGATTTAATCGCCTGTACGCTGATATTTGAAAACATGCTCACTTACTATGTATGTGTGTGTGAATGCGCGTGATGTGTACATATGTGTGTAAATGTGTGTGCACATGTGCACATATACCTGTGTGCGCTGGACTAGCAACTAGCACATCAATTATAAATACCGCCTTTTCTACACTCAACGTGTAACACTACCTAATACGTCATTTCACTTTATTATTGTAAAGCATTAATAAAGACAAACATATTTGTTGTGTGATCACTCATATATAATATATAAGATGCTTAAAAATCAATGATCTGTACGTTGCAATCTATAATTAGAATTTTTAAGCGACAGCACATACTGAAAAAGTTGTTACGAACCTCCTTTGCTCTATCTCTTATATTTCAAAACATCACACAACATTTTCGAAAACGCATATGTATTATGATTACCTAGATGCATAGGCATGTATGTAGATATGTTTGTGCATGTATTCGTGTATATTTGTTCACATATACATGCATACTAAATTAGCAACTAGTATTTGAACTAGAAATACAGCTTTTTTTTCTGTTCACTCTCAACTTGTAGCATAACCTAACTCGTCATCTCTCTTTATTATTGTAAAGAATTCACAAAAAAAATGTTGTGTGATTAACGATATATGTTTAAATATGATGCTTTTCAACGAATGGCCGCGATGTTAACAATTTTTAACTTGGAAAATAAAACTTGTAATTCTCATAATTTTCAGTCTTGCGTCCTGTTATCTGTGTCTGTATGTATACACACATTCATGTATACGTACGCACATTCATACATTTACCCAAAACAAATTTTGCAAAAATTTCTACTCAAGCGACTCACATTTGCCTCGTAAACTTGCTGTGTGGGCTAAAGCGTGCTTTTTTGGGCAGTCAGCTCACTTGTTTATCATTTCCTCATGCTCACTCGAAATGACACTTTTGTCCACCCGCCGAAACAAGTCATTCTAATATTATCTCCTCATGTGAAGAAATCCAAAGCTCACATGTCATGTACATGTACACTGTCATAAATGTTTTCACTCCACAAAGTTCATTATCTCTTTTGATTTAATGAATTAACTAACACTATTTTCCTTCAATTAAACAAATATCCAGTAGGAAACATTTTTATGTGTTTCCTCTCCGTTATTGTATAAGCATCAAACTGGACCGTCATATATACCTATGTATGTTTATCGATTACAGACATTTGCATCATATTTCGGAGATGATGTGACTTCTTCTAATCTGAAACCCTAATAGGACATTCATGTTTTCTTTTCTTATGCACGTCCTAGAATGTTCTTATTGGGCTTGTGTGGTGCAAATCATACATTAGGCAACCCTATCTAGGTGGTTAATTTCACCCATTGCTCTAATTATGTTGTTCATGTCTAACAATCATTTTCATGTTTCTGACTCAGGTAGACTGTTTTGTGCCACTGTTAGTTGCATAAAAATATCCTGAATTCGTGGCATGATAAAAGATATTTCCTTCGAGACACTTGGTTTGAATCCTAGTTGATATGTAGGAGAGAAAATATAGTTTAGAGTGCTAACCTCGCCGCCTTAGACGCAGGATTATTTTAATCCATTTGTTTTCATTTCAACAAATTCCTTATATCGCAAGTTCTTGAGGTCCTATTTTAATGTAAGTATGAACTAAAGGGAGGGTTTTTAACAATGCATCGTTACTGAAAATGTGTTCTCTTTTACGTAAATTTGAAGTTACTTATACAATCAAATCTAGACTAAGCAGCATCAAGAATACATAGCCCTCAATCATTTGTTAAACTAATGACATGGGTATTACGATGATCATGTGTGTGTAGCCTTTAAGAACCCTAACTTTAAAAGATTTTAAAAACTGAAGATCAGTGTTTGTATCATCCATATTGGAAGTAAACCGTTTTTCTTTATTTCTTTATCTCCTAAATTAGCAATGGCGTTCCTCCAGGATCAGTTTTGGGACCTCTTCTGTTATTGAACTTCATATTTCAAGGAGTTTTAATACACACACTATCCCTTAATATTTTAAATTCAACGACCTTAATCAGTATTTTACAGTTCCAGTGTCACAATCTTTTAGAAGCAAGACCAAGAATGTGCTGGCTATTTGCAATGCTGCCAAAGAACCCATCTCAAACAACTAAGTGCATTTCTCAGCTGCGTCAACTTTGATCAGAAACTTTCCATTCACGCCCGACGTTAGTTAGACTAAAACAGTTTTTAATTAGATAGCCTGTTGTAAGTAAGTTCTATTTACAAATTAGTTGGTTAGCCGGTCACCAGCAATGTAGTGACGCGGTTCACGCCAACTCAGGCGGGAGGCCACGGGTCCTAGGCCTATTCACCGCTAGGTTTACGTCGACGAACATTACTGCCAAGTAGCACCCTCCTGGTACCATTGCGCCTTCATGTGGGGTGGTAAATTGATAAAATAAGCTACGACTTACCCTTCCTGCAAGAGGAACATCATAAATCAAGTCGTAGAACAATGTCGGGTATCGCATGAAGAGCCAGCTGTGCCGCTACGTTATCGTTAAATGGTCGAAAATTCTATCTAGGAAACCTTCTTCACACCTTCAACTGCGCTGAAAATTTCTCTTCTCCGAAAAGAAATCGATCGTTCAAATTTAGTGTACAGTATGTTAACTTTTAAATGTTTAGAATTTGTTGATTTCAACTAATTGAAAGTTTTCTTTTTATTTGAAAATTTTGAAATGCAAAAATATTGAAAATCTTTCAAAGGTCTTTTCACTTAATATATATAAAAAGGCTATTTTAGACTATCCGTCTTGTTAACAAGATTATACGTCTACCAGAGCTCGACATCACCAAAGACCGCTCAAGTCTTTTGAGTTACAATTCATCAGAAAAACAGTTCTATGTTACTTGTCTTTTTTTCTAAGTTCAATTTAACTTTTTAAGTTGAGCAAATTCCAGAAAGATATTATTTAAACCAACATTAATTCATTCGAATGTGAAGAATAGCTATTAACCAGTTTACAGGACGGCAGCAGCGACGGACGCATCTACCGAGCAGGAGAGCAACAAATTTCTTGTTGGTGTGAGAAGAATACAAACACCAATATTGTAATATATAATATTTATTTATAGTGTCAGTAAAATGTCTATAATCTAGTGGGAGCCAAAGATTAATTTACATTTTTTAAATTCACTTCGTGAAAAGTGGAAAACACACTTACGAGTAGTTCTCTCACTTCTTAACTCGCATGCTTAGTTTTCCAAGCAGCAGATTTAAGATTTTTTGGTGTGAGGTAAAGTTACGAGTTAATCAATGTATAAAAAGGAAAAGTGATTTTTGGAGCAACTTACAACTTTGCATAACTATTCACGAAAACGAGGTAGCGAGAAAGAAATGAGGAAGAAAATCTGTGCAAGCAATTAAAATATTTTTGAGTGAGTAAAAAACGGTAGTCGTTCCATTAGTTCTAATTGAAAGAAAGTAATATAAAATAGGATGGAAGAATTATACATCTAAAAGCTTAAACATTTTCTTTAAATTGGTGTCATGATTGTTTTGAAAATTTAACATTAGTCGCCATGTGAGGCGAGCAGGAAAAAATTGTGAAGCTTTTTAAATTGACTTGACAAAATTTATTTTTGTTGCTTCCTTTGAAGCAATTGGCTTGAAAAAAATTTAGCGTCAATAGACTACTTTAACACCTCGCATCACTTCTAAAGTGCATGACTAACTTGTAGAAAAGTACTAAGAAACTTTGTTAGCTCACACTTAGAGTCACAATTTGCTCATAGATGTACGGGTCAATTCATAAAATCCTGCTATGATGTGTATGAAGTTTGTGTAGCTTTTTAAGTCTGCAATAAATAAGGACACCATCACGGACTGCAATTAACAATTAATCAGTCAAAAGACACTACCTCCTCAGAAGACGAGGTGGCTCCAATCAACAGGTCGGCCACAAACTGTAGTCACAAGCTTCCATTTCTTACTGAGTTTTGTGTTATATCTTCGAAAGAACTCAAAATTAATATTGAAGTCGTAAAAGTATTAACACTGAATCTCTTTCTTGCTGTAAACGTAGAAAATTTTGTTTATGTATGAGCATGTATGCCCACAAAAATGTGTGAAGTAGTACCTGTAACATACTATAACACACACCCCCTACGTAGCCTCTACTCGATTTGTGTATCTACATCGTAGTTCTATCACTACTCTGAACTCAAACTTATACGTGAATTAATTTGTGAAAGAATAATTTTGGAGCGAACGTGAAACAACACATTGATAATTTTTAAAGACTTTAGTTTAGTTGTAAGCCCTCAAATGAAGATCTGTATTCTAATACTAAAACTTTGTACAATGTTGTAAAAAAGGAAAATATTCAAAGAAAAGAAGCCCTACACATTCATAAGCTTAAACCTAGCCTCAACAAAAATGTAAGTGATTTTTTTGATTTAAAGTTGTTAAGTAGGACTGTGGCTTAGACGTGTGTAACCTCCGTTCGTTCATTTTGCCTACATCTCTGGTGCCGTTAACATGCGAATATCTGGTGTGCAATAACAAATAGTCCGCTGTTTTCAATCTTGTACAAAATTAGTCCGATCTAGCCTTTTCGCAATGTGATTATCTGTAATTTTGTTTTACCCAGCCTGATGTAGTCTCAATATTGCATTGGCATCGTTTACCAATGTGACTAAGTGATTCTTTTGTATTTTCCAGACTGATGATGATGTTTGTAACATCGAAACATTGCCTTTACAGATGAACAGATTTAGAATTTTAACAATTGAGTGTTCTTTTAGTAAAGATGATCAGTGATTTTTTTCGTATTTTAACACGTGTTGAATTGGAACAATCATTTTAATAGTGATGGAGAAAACTAAATTAGAATACTTTCTCCCCATAGTAGACTGTGAGATTCAGTGTGAGACAATTTGATTACATTTGAACTCACTTAAGCTAGCATTAATTCGTCTAATAAACAACAGCCAACATAATTTTGTGTCCACACATGGAAAAACTAAAGTCCAGTCGCTTAAAGTTTATTCACTTAATTTGACCGGAATATCACCCAATTTATTAGAGCCTAAGCTACTGAACATCGAGCCCCAGTGTTTTGTTCCGTTATGTCACGACGCATAATCTCAATTCACCTAAGCTGACTTTAGTTCGTTTAATCTACACTAGTTTGCCTAACCTAACCTCGCCTTGCCCAGGCTACACCTCACATAATCTCGTCTGTCTTAACCATACTTACTTGAACCTAAACACACCTTGCCTCACCTAACTTAACCTGACCTAACATAACGTAACCTAACCTCACCTAGCCTGACCTAACTTCACCTAACCGTACGTAACCACACCCATCTTCACCTCACCGAGCTACACACTGGCTGACAAGACGACCCACACTGGTGTTGGCATTTATTTTTATTTATCTAGCGCCAATGAGCACGCGATATTTGTACAGAATATTTGAACGGCGATCTGATTGGTCGCACAGACCAGAAATTTGCCACAAACGTTCCTTATAGGTTGAGAATATATAAACAGCAATCTGGATTGGTCAGGAATATGCACAAAACAATTCCGGTCATCAAAGAGCAGCGAATAAATTGTTGCTAAATGCTTTGTATCACGATGTTTTACGGCACAGAAGTACGGTACGCTCCGAACCAGAATTTAAGAAACATGGAAGCAACGCAAAAAGATATAGTCAAATACTTCCTGTTATTAGCGTATTTTTTGTGACTGTATAACGAAAAACCGGGGAATTAGATATCATTACTTAGCTCGAAACTTTAAGGGGTCGGTTGAATTTAAGGAACCTTAATTTCAAGAACGTCAAGCGCCACTTTGGCGTAGCTCTAAAAAACCTTAGCCTTGCCCTAACATTATGTAACTCTGACGCACAACCTACTCTTGTGCTAACTCAACTTGGAGTTGACGTTGTGTATGCTTTACGTTACCATAACGTTACGTAACAATATTGCAACCTTAAGGTATCGTCACCCAATCCTTATGTAACCCAAACGTCCCCCTAAGGTTACATAATCTTTACCTAATCATTACGTTATTTCCAAACGTAACCCTAACGAAATTCAATCATTATGTGACCGTAGCGTAGCCTCAACCCCACTCAAACGTAGTGTTACCCTAACGGAACCCTAACCTAACTCTAACATCCCTAACACTAACACAAGCTTAACGGAATTTCAAATCAAATTTATAAGCATACAGCAAGCTGAAAATTAGTAAGAAGGCAATGATAAATAAACATAAGGTGCCAATGTAAACGTTCATGCGATAATCATCGTTGAATCACTAGTGAAGCTATAAGCACTTGCTCTAGATCCAGAGAGGAAAGATGACATTAGAAACACCTGCCACGGGTAGAACTACTCCTGATATAGATAAGCGCCTTGCAGATCTATTCCTGCCTAACATTTCAGTTTTGTTTACTGCACCTAGATCAATGGAACAGTTCGCTCGCGGAGAAGTGCATAGTGTCCATTGAAGACGAACTCATCTTTGAGCAATCTTACACTCTCTGAACGTGTTAATTAGTGTTCACATCTGATGTTCACGACTAGAAATCTACAGTACCTTTGAGTTTGCAATATTAACACATGTTATTCATCCACTGATTAAATAACGGAGAGTTCAAATTTTCTTGCGTAACTGTGAAGCGACAGTTGATTCCGATATATTTATTTGGTATAATTATCCTGAGAATAATCATTTGTATGCAGATTCAGGAATAATCACTTCACAAATGCCCGTGGTGTGAGCGTGGTGCACAGCCGCTCCCTGATTTTCAGTGCAGACCCACAAGTGCGGGAAGTATGGAACCCCATCTCCTTGAGGCGTAGTGCTCATGTCCATCACACCAGCTCTCTCGCAAGCGCACGGTCTGATGCAAGTCTGATGTCATCACGCCAAGCATTGTTGACTTCTCCTTGGAACCCCACCAAGACAGGGTTCACAGTAGTAAATACATGGACTTAACAACTTTCGCACAACACAAAATTTCTGCGCATTTTAATCTATGCGTTGTGCAAAAATTCTTGAGGCATTGTATTTATTATTGTGAACCGAGTCTAGATGGGTCTCCAACGAGAAGTCGACAAAACTTGGCGTGATGACGTGAGAGTTGTATCAGACCGTGCGCTTGCGAGAGAGCTGGTGCAATGGTCATGGGCACCACGCCTCAAGTAGATGGGGGTTCCATACTTTTCGAGCTTGTGGGTCTGCACTGAAAGTCAGGAAGCGGTTGCCTACAACATTCTTGTGAGCTGTAGCACATTTATTTCCTTCAATTTAATCTATTTTTTTTGTTTTGCGCTATTAACGCACATTTAAATTTGTGTCAGCTACCGTTACAGCTCCTAATGAATTACAAGCATCTTAGGCATTCACGTCATGATATTCACTTCGATTTCTACTCATAGCATTTTTATTTTGCGTAACGTTTTTTTAAATTAATCGCTTAGGTTCTAATCCGTATGTCCGTAACCATATGTTGCTAAATCCAAGAACAATTTAGGCATTCAAAGCTTTTTTAGTAGATATCATGTCACTTCCGCTTCTATTTCAACACTTAAAGTCTCTTGTTCCTGATTTTGTGTCAAATGGAGTTCTATTTTGCGTGTGGCACCTCTTGTAACAAAACTGTGAGGAATTTATTTACTCCGGTGTTTTCATTCATGGGCTGCGAGCATGTATTCTGTGTGAAATTACGCTTGATATAAAACTGATCTTATCTGTGTTGTTCTGGCATCGTATTTTGTGTTGTTGGTACCTGTTGTGGTGTCATATTTTGTGTTGTTGGTACCTGTTGTGGCGTCATATTTTGTGTTGTTGGTACATGTTGTGGCGTCATATTTTGTGTTGTTGGTACCTGTTGTGGCGTCATATTTTGTGTTGTTGGTACCTGTTGTGGTGTCATATTTTGTGTTGTTGGTACCTGTTGTGGCGTCATATTTTGTGTTGTTGNGTTGTGGCGTCACATTTTGTGTTGTTGGTACCTGTTGTGGCGTCACATTTTGTGTTGTTGGTACCTGTCGTGGCGTCACATTTTGTGTTGTTGGTACCTGTTGTGGCGTCATATTTTGTGTTGTTGGTACCTGTTGTGGCGTCATATTTTCAATTGTTGGTACCTGTGCTTTTGTCATTTTTTTTACGATTTTTGCTAGGTTTTCTACGGCTTCTCAGTAATAAATGCGATATCAAATGCTAATTAACTCACGATATCTTACAATTTTTTGTTTCTGTTTTATGAGCATATTTTGTACAATTACATTGGCTTTTCATCATATTTTCGTACAGCGCGAGCACATTCTTCTATAATAATTGAAATCAATTCTAAAATTATAATTCTCTAACATTCCTTTACCAGTAATAAATGATATATGAGTATTCTGGCATTTTGTTTTCCACTAACGTGTTTATGCTTTTCCTGAAAATATTTACGCGTATTTGTTCAGGTTTGCAACAAATATTGAATGTCAAGAAATAACTCTGAATAATGCAAAGGTTTTTTGCACGCGGAAACCCAACATAAATAAAGCTGAAATTTAAGTAACGATATAAGCAATTAATTTTGATCATTTTAAATTAACAATCATAGGTAACGATAAACAATAGCTGGATAGATCAACGCACCTAGATTACCTAGGAAAAGTTTCAATATACTATAATATTACAGAGAAAAATTTAGCTCCACCTAATCAGAGAACTAATGATGGATTCCTCAGTGAATGAACCCTACCGTCATTTTTGACGGCATGGGTGTATGTACTAGAGGTCACACACGAAACAACTGTGCAGTACTTCTTCACTTCTTCTTTTTTCAGCCAAGACACAGATTTGAAAATAACAAATGGAATTCAGTCTTGGGGAAGCCTCTCTATTCGAGAAACCTTATATCATTTTTCTAATCAATAAACAATTTGAGTATTTTGCAGATGAATGCTCAGTATTTATATACGTGAAATTTCTTCTTTGAGTAATTTCTGGCTGCCGCTGCACATGTTTTGTTTAAAATGAATCAATTTTGTTAAATTTTCTTTAACATGAACATGAATGACGAGCATATGAACTCATGTAAATGTATATGTATGTATATCTGATGCATCTGCATGTGTTGCAATTATCTACTGGTTAGAAAAACAAATACCAACATGTTTCATGGACATATGTACACACGTATATCTGATACACCTGCTTGTAATGTAATTATTTACTGGCGGGGAAAAATCACATGCAAACACATGTACAGATGCACACGTCTATACGTGGGTAGACGACAGATGCAACTGAGGCACCACCTTGTGTCTGTTATTGTCTTTTTGATGCTCGACTGAGCATTGGGGTCGATGTAGAATGTCATATCGCTCTGTATTAATGAAATGTACCCACGATTTAACACATTTGATCTTGTAATAACGGTCATTTTTATTAACTTGCAAACACAATATATTATTTTGAGTAAACCAGTATTTTCTAGTTCTGTTCACCTGAT
>JACJUY010000738.1:102812-138790 GCA_014220935.1 Platorchestia sp. MABIK | reverse complement strand
TGTGTCACTTGAAACGAGTTGCGTGTCACTTGAAACGAGTTGCGTGTCACTTGAAACGAGTTGTGTGTCACTTGAAACGAGTTGTGTGTCACTTGAAACGAGTTGTGTGTCACTTGAAACGAGTTGCGTGTGACTTGAAACGAGTTGCATGTCACTTGAAACGAGTTGCGTGTCACTTGAAACGAGTTGTGTGTCACTTGAAACGAGTTGCGTGTCACTTGAAACGAGTTGTGTGTGACTTGAAACGAGTTGTGTGTGACATGAAACGACTGCCAGAATTGAAAAGGTTTTCATAAAGGGATCTTGAACGATACGGGTAGAAAAAGAAGCACAGCAAAATAAGTTCGTCAAGTGTATTGAAACAATATCCATTCCGTGTGAAGAGGCACCACACTCAACTGAATCACTCGAGAGAAAAAATTGTGCTTTTCAATTTGCAAGTCTAAAACCCGTGTAGTTTTGCCTACATTTGTTAATCAAGTTATAGATAAACAGGTAGAAAATGACTAGTATCGACTTGAGCAAAATTTAAAATCTCCACCAAGAAATTTAATACAAGTCGTATTGATTCCAGGCGCAATGAAATTATTTGCCAAAGGAGGGTTTTGACTATACCTTAACCTGTAGATATTCTCAGAAATATTAAACAAATAACAATTCAGTTTTCAAGCTGTAATTATTTACAGTCGTGTCCAGCTACTTGTTACCCGCAGCTATAGTTGGTGCATGTAGGAATTTGCGGTTTTCCGAAGATATCATTTTGTACAGTATTTCGTGATTTATGTTTTCTCGATTACACCAATATAGTCAATTGCTCAGTTGTTCTACTTCTCAGTTTTCCCAATTGAAGCCCATTTCCGTTGAGTTCCAAAAGTCGCCTAACCTCTACACTGCGGCCCAGTGCGGGACAGGGAAACACGTCTCAAAACTGATCACTAAAAAATTTACGCACACACTCATAATTCATATACAGTATAATATACTTTAGTCAGGTGTGCCCCTCCAAATGTACATAAGTTATCTCGCAACAAATTCATAACAACATTCTCAGATATGGGTGTCTAAAATTTTCCTGTGCAAGAAAAGGGACTATAAAGTGCATGAAAAAACAATAATCATAGTTTCAAGTCATCGAGAAATAAACACTTGAAAGCCCAAGAATAATCGCAGGATAAAAAACAATTAAAAAAACACCCTAATGTCAAAAAACGACTATCAGAAAGTAGTATGTCAAAACTAGGTCCCAGGTTCGATTTTCTGCACACGGTGTTCAACCGAATGTCCCGTCAGTCCGAGTCAAGGGGTAATGCAAGCAGTACCGCACATTACGGGACAGCACACATCTCCTTCGCTACAAGGCTCTTCACGGCCGCATTGCTCGTCGAACCAAAAGCAGAAAATCATCGGCACTGGCGAGCATCTCCCCAATCTAGGGAATGTGACAGGGAAAGAATTACAAAATTTTGTTTTGGTTTTGCTGCTAAAAATATTTAGAGTTTTTTGTGTGAAGCCATAACGTGGGTTATTTTCCTTCAGATAAAGAGGCGGTTGTTCAAAATTAATTAGTTTCATGTGTGGAGCGCTAACATGAACTAGTTTCCTACAGATACAGCAACAAAAATGTAAACAAATTTAAAATCGACATGAGCTCATATCTCTTCCAAGTAAAGTTAATCCGACTAAGTAACGTTAATCCGACTCATCGTAAAATTATTTTACAACTGACCGTCACAAACATTACCATTTCAACATAAAGTTTGGATTTTAACCCATATCGTGACCCACACTTGGCTGGACCAGACCGTGTGTGCGGCACTCTCCGCATGGGGAGATCAGCGCACAGGTGGCACGAACAAAGAGACGAAAAAGGAGCTATTTTGAAGCCAGGTGTTCCTCCCCACGGTCTGGTTGAGCACACAACATTGCGTGTTGATTGGTGATGACGGTCACAGGCAGCGAGTTGAGAGAATGTTATAGATGGTGACATCCACCAACAAATTTTCTCAATACTCTGCCATGGGCTCGAAATAAAATAATTTTTATTCGTTCACCATTTAGAACCTTTTCGAAAATATGAAAAAAACACTTGCTGAAATAGGTCTCAACTTCCCCGAAAAATTCTAATTCCATGAACTGCTTCAATCTTGGTCAATAGCATAACACCTGCACTCCAATCAAATCTTACCAGTAATTTGAAAAGTAGTTCAAATTCACATAATCCTAATTTATATAATTCTGTGTTGGGTCTAATTTACGATCCGTTTTAGCACTGTGTCTCTTCGTTGTAACAATCATAGCCACCCACTACAAACTCTCGTTCCACTGTAGTACCCTGTCTCTTTGTTGTACCAATTAAATCCACTCCAAACTTACGTGCCATTGTAGAACCCTGTCTGTTCGTTGAAACAGTCATAGGCGCAGGTGTTTCTGCAGCAGTCATCACCCTCGCTGCAGTGTTCTGAAGATAAGCAACTGTAGCTCCCATCCTGCAAGCAGCCTATGGTTGCCGAGAACGCTGGACATTTTCTGTGAATGGAATGTTGGCATCAGTTACTTAGTATTTGTCTATTGTTTTCTGGTATAATAACTAAGTCTGCAGCTAAGTAACAAACATTGGTATTAGCGATTTGGAATTTGTCAATTCATTCATGGTTCATTAGCTTAGTCTGCAGCTAAGTAGCAAACATTGGTATTAGCGATTTGGAATTTGTCTGTTCTCTCATGGTACATTAGCTGAGTCTGCTGCTAGGTAGCTCAAAATATACCACAGTGATCGGGAGCAGGCTGCAGCCAATCACCATCGCTTCCCGTGACTGGCAGCGCCGCCGCTGCGCAGCAGCTGAGCAAATTTGCCCACTTGACTGCATTAGCTCCTACTACAGAAATATCTTGCATGAAGTGGCGTCGTTTTGCGCAGCCATGCAGCAACCTTGACCACCATCTCAGATGTTGCGGCGACCTGCCCTCACGTTAACGTTACTGCGCTGAACAGCGATCTTTACCGCCCTGAACTGCGCAGATGTTGGGTGCTACTTTTCATAAAATTTAGGAGTACAGCATGACACGGCTCAGACGTAATTTTGTAGCGAAGTTTAACTTCTGTTCTAACGTCATGAAAATGCTGCACCGACGGGTCCAAATTATATGGGCATTACTTACATAGAAATAACTGTCATAAAAATGCATAGCCCGCACAGACGTAGCTCACACAGACATAACTGTCATGGAAATAGCTCACATAGACATAACTCACAAAGGCGGCGAGATATTGTCCGTTGAATTTTGACGTAACTCCGCATGCCTCGCCGCCACCGACGCCTGAGTAACGAAAGCAACTGAAGAAAGCAACTGAAAGCAACTGATGACTGATGCCACTAGTGAGCACACTAAGGTCCCTAGTGATGGTGATGAGAACATAACGGCCACCAATGCCGCTTATGAGGACACTAGTGTCTCTCGTGCCACTAGTGATGACACTACGTCAGTAGTGGTACTTGTGAGGATACTAGTGCCCCTAGTGAGGACACTAGTGCCACTAGTGGACGCTAGGAAGGCGTCCATGCACAGGCCACGTGTGCCCGACATCAGCTGTGGGCCGTTCTGTCCAGCAGGGGAAGCGCTCTAAAACAAAGTGTTCTGAACTTAACATGTTGTTGAATTTAAACACAAGTTCGGTTCACTGAATTTCATTACAACATTTATGTTTTTGAGTTCGTATCTAAAAATTTCGTTTCAAATAAACTCAGAGTTACTTCAATGCAATTTTTAATGAATTACTGGTTATTGAAAGACTACATGCTATTCAGAGATTCGTGTATTTTATGGCATATTCACAGTATACAATGTTTCAATTGGTCGCCAAATTTTCACTATATTGTGACAAGAGGGAATTTTTCTGAAGGAGACTAGTTGCTCCTAAGTGCATAAAATTTTTTGTGTGTATCATTTCCGAAAATTTTGCTCTACGGCGGGAACTAAGGCAACTCTCATTTAATCTAGTAGTGAAATTGAAACGATTATTCTACAACTCCAAAATAAACTATAGTACTGCACCAATTTATCAATTAACCCCACACGATCTACTGCACCCTTACTGAGTAACTGTGCGCCTATAGCTGTGGTGGCAAATTTCATGAGAGGAACCGTGAGGAATAGAGTGCTGATTGAACTTATAAATTGGCAAAATATCTTTATTGAACATCTCCTGTATATCGCAATGTGACTTCCACCACCACCAATAGAGCAGCCACTCATCTCCATAACTAGCAACGAGAGCGTCTCAGGATTTCCACCCCCATTCCCACCACCCCTACCATGCACCACCACAACCACCACCAACTCACCACCACCACCACCACCAGTGCCACCAACATCGAGGTACGTGCCATGCTGTAACGCCTCACTTCAGTGTCCTGGTCACAACCTGCACAACACACGCACGTCCAATTAACTCTCGCCATTGGTGCCAGAAGCACGAGGATGACAATGGACCAACGGCACTTGAGTTCTGTTTTTGCCAGAAGCACGAGGAGGGCAATGGACTGGGTTATCTCTCGTTCTTTCCCTCAGACGCAAGCAAAATAATTCACAGGACTCCATAAAGACTATCCCAAAGACATCATGATTGATTTTACTCGTTTTAAAATGAAATATTTCCCAATTGGTTTTATTCTTATTTTGATAATATCCGCCCGATATTTTTTTCATAAAAAATCATGTTGTTATGCAAGGAGATAACACATTCACAGCAAATAGCATGAGACTTTCTGGTCGACTCAGAGTATTCAATCTAAAAACCTTTGTTAAGTTTCCAATTGTTAATTACCAAATTGCGGCTGCATGGATAAATATTACCAGTAATGATACTAACATTTACCACAATTAAAAAGATTTCAAGTACGACCAGTAACAAATGGAGGCCTAAGTGTGGGAGTCACCATTACATCAACTTTTTTGCACTTTCCTCTACTCAAAAATTCAACAATTTTTGTCAAATGCTTCCAAAGCTGGAGAAATTTTATTTCATCATTCTCATTTTATCGTGACCAAATTGATATTTGACATGAATTTCTTTTCCTTCAGTAAACAGTGTTCGGTATACTGTTCAACCACTTCATGGTAATAGCACATTCTTATTAACAAATCACAATTTAATTTATCTCTCAAACAAGCAAGATCCTTTGTTCTCTGCAAGCTAATTCAGTCCTCCGATCTGTCACTTTTCAATACACACTAATGTATAAAAAAAATTCGTTTAGTTTTGCCCCCCAATTTTCTTAAATACTTTATTCATTTCGAGTCTTCACAGAGCCCGCACAAATACGGTCCACAAATAAAATAGATAATGACAGAGGCTCCAACTAGAGACACCAGGCCACCACTCACCACTCAGCACCACTCAACACAGAGCGCAACTTTCAACACGCCGCAGCTCCTGCTCACCGTACACAACACACGCGCAGATGTCACGCCTATCAAAGCTCACATGTGTGTTGTATTTTGTACGGCTATGTTAAACTTAAAATAATTCTGTGGAAACATTATTCATCCTGCATCTTGGTTCCCCGTCGCAGGTGTGTTGAGGTCGGAATAAATTGAAGCGACTTCCGTTCAGTAATGACATGGAGATTTCTCCATTGTTCCAACAGTACCGGAAACAATCAGTGAACGTTATGCAACCTAACTATGAATGTAAAAATGGCCTCTAAATTAGATGTGTACAAATACAAACCCTGAAAATGATTTAACATTTAAAAACCAGATCACAGTTTTAAGTTAAGAGGTATATGAAAAAATTGAGATCTCTATGTACATTCAAAAAGGTCTCTAAGCAATATAGTCTCAACGAAGTGCGATGTGATGGAAGAAAATACAATGACAAATCGGTAATTTGGTTTCGTTAGATTTTACGTGACTTCATTCATTACTTTTTATTTCATTTGTATCCCACACTACAACTCATTTCACTCATTACCTTCAACTAAATTTACCATCCTTAATGTTTTTGATTTGATGCAACAACGGGTAGAAAGAAAGAAAAACAGTTTTTTCCAAATAAAGATCAAACAAAAACCATCATTAGGTAGGGTTAAATTAGGTTGGATCATTCTTGCTAGTTTTAAAATAAAAATGATAGAAAAGATAGCTGATTTAAAAATCACTTTAATAAGTGAACGTTTCGGCTGCAAGCTCAAGCCCTTATCAACACCTGTAAAAGCGAATTGAAATCCAGAAAATACGGCATGGCTAAAAGGCAAAAATAATACAACTCAAAATAGAACATAAAAACAAGGGAATGGAGAGATTATACTGCAATCATTTTTGAAAATCAAGCTGTTTCTAGCTAGAATGATGCCAACATTGTATTTAGAGCTGGTTTTATTTGTTTAATGTAAAGAGATTCTAGTATATGTAGGTCGTTTTTATTTGGACAGAAACTTATAATTGAAAAATCAGATTTGCTTACTATTACACTATACTGCTCTGCGTGATCTCTAACGGCTGAAAAAAATGGCTTAGCCAAGACTCTACCCGTTGTGGAGCTCCTACCAACGTGCTCAAAAAATCTTGTTCTAAATCTACGCTGGGTGCAACCAACATAGCTAGACCCACACAGCGGGCAAGAATACTTATAGATTGTGCCAGAACACAGTTCAGTAGGCAGACGGTCTTTAAATCTAATAAACGATCCTATAGAACACTTGTTTGTCAATATTGGAATAAAATCTAAGCAATTGTAAAATTACTCCACCAGCTATGAAAGGTCACTGGCTAGCTTCTCGGACTGGATAGCTTCTCGGATTATTTTTGTCTTTTAGCCATGTCGTATTTTCTGTTTTTTCAATTCGCTTGTACAGGTGTTGACAATGGCTTGAGCTTGCAGCCGAAACGTTCACGTATTAAAGTGATTTTGAAATCAGCTATCTTTACTATCACTTTTATTTTAAAACCATCATTAGTTTTTAAAATGTCTTGACATAAAGATTCTTAGTTGATATAGGTAAATATGGTAAATTATTCAAAATCACGTAGTACAGTAGTTGGCTATTTATGGACTTAATTCAATACACATTTATTAGTGACGTAGAGAATCTTCAGGAATGTGGTTATGAAATACTGGGAACTGCGAATTACCTTCAGATACTGAAATCTTAAGTTCTATGTCCGTAGAGTTTTATCCTGTAATTTTGAGCACCATGCTGTGCCACGAGCACTGCAACCACTTTATTTTCAGTGCATTGGAACATTTTCTACGCAGATTACAACACTATTAGCTACAACTTAATAATCTCGTCAAATTGGGAATTCATTTATGATTCGATCAAATTCAGTGACACGAGAATGTGTCATAGTCCTATTTAGGAAAGCGAGTACAGTGAAGGAGATTTACATAAGCTTTTTTCCCTATTAACGAAGGAGAGCGATACTTGTGACTAAAATTTCGTGAATTTCAACAGATTCCATTGTGTGCACATTTATTGAAAAAAAGACCGCATTCGTTGCGGTTGGTGACATGCGACGTTGTGCCTCAGAGAGCAGGCGCGTACCGGCAGCATCTGTGCTGGCCGCGCTGGCGGAGGCAAGTTCGGACGAGGCGAGGGAGCTGAAATGCCTCATCCGAGCTGAAGCCGTCTGCTGTGGTGAGTGCTGCGGTGTTGACGGATTGCTGGAAATTTATATTCTCATCCTGAGAATTCTATCTTTTTGCAATTAGAAATATGTGTTTTTCTGGACAGTCCTCGTCTCACAAGTCACTCTTGCACTTCAGCTTCCAAATTCCAGTGAGATACTCGAAAATGGACACGGTAGTTGTGCTACTCGATTTCTTTTTGGAGCACTAATTGTAAAAGCCTTCAACTACCTTCCGGTTATTTACTCCGCGCAAAACTAGATGTTGAACATGGCTGAAAGTTGAATTCCTTTTGTAGAATGTTATACAACAATACGACAACCTATAACAATATTATATAGTAATATAACATCCTGTAACCATGTTATATTGAATTATTTATGACGGAAAACATCAATAGTTCACCGCATATGATCTTGCAATTACAGTCATTTTTATTTACTAGGAAAAAGCATATCCTATTTATAGTAAATTAGTGTTTTTATGGCTTTTCGCCTACTAACATGGAGAAATCAGAACAAACTTCTTGAAAACTATCCTCTCTCACAAGTTGCGTGCGACTTGAAATGAGTTGCATGTGACTTGAAGCGACTGCCTAAATTAAAATTATTTCAGAAAGGGATGTTAAATGATTCAAATGAATCACTCAAGAATAAAATTCGTGCTTTTTGATATGCAAGTCTAAAATCCGTGTAGTTTTACCTGCATCAGTTCATCTACTAATAGATGAACAGGTAGAAAAATTTTGAAAATTTAAACAATTTATGTCGTTGATATGAATGAAATTTGAAATATCCACAAAAAAAAAATTCAAAGTAGTCATAGTGATTCCAGAGCAGTAGACATAAAAGTCAAAGGATTGTTTTGACTACATCTTAAATATATTACACCTGTAAATATAGTCGGAAATATTAAACAAATTACACTTCTGACATAACGATGTCGTAATTTGCCGTTACGCCCAGCCATTTGTTGTAACCCGCAACTTTAGGGTGGTGCATGTATGCAGCTATAGGGTGGTGCATGTAAGAATCTATCGTTTTTCAAAGTTTTCATTTTGTACTGTAATTCAATTATCAATGTTTTCTCGATTTCACTAATTTGATCAATTGTTCAGTTCCCCTAATTCTTTAGTTTCTTCGGTTGAAGCCAACTTCCGTCGAGGTTCCAAAAGTCGCCTAACCTCTACACTGGGGCCTAATGCGGGACAGAGGAACACTAAATTGATCACTTGTAAATTAACGTAGGTACTCTGATAGAATCCATCTATAAAAATCTTTAGTAAGGTGTGCACCGACAAATGCACCGAAAATAATGCGCAATAAATTCACGATAAAATACTCAGTACTCAATACTCAAATAAAACATAATTCAACGTAGTTATGAGCATCACGAGATAGGTACATAAAAGAAAATGTCGAGCTTGAGCAACATTTAGTGACACAGATATCGTTCCTTAAACATGTCTTGTTCCAAAATACAGTCAAATCTCATAACGCAAGATTAAGATTAATTTGGGGACATTTAACACAATAACATTGTTCATCGACATGAAATAATTACAACATGGATATGTAGCTCTCTGACAATGAACATCAACACATCTTAAAGAACAGATTTACAAGTTCTGTCTAATCACATAATTCAACTGGATGCAAGAATATAACTTAGCCAGGCAATCTTCGGAGTAGGACACTAAAAAGAATGCTTTTACTGGAGTGAGCTGCGGTTGAGTAGGCTGCAAGTGTCGTTGGGACGCCTTATATAAGAACGAAGGACCGGATGCGAGTTTTTAATTGGATGTGGAGGCATAAATGAATGTGAAGCCAAATGTAGGGGTAATAATGGATGTGGGGTGTTACCGGCGGTGGGGGCGAAATATGGCTTGATGGGCGATAAGGATTTTGGATATTTTAAAGACAATAATTAATCAGAAAAGTAACAGTAAAAGTAGAGTAAAGTTACAGGAGATATGTTGACGACACTTTTGTTTATTCCGTGAGGAGTGTCATGTAAGGAAATTCTTGGACTACGTCAATTCCAAGCACGCTAATTTGAAATTTACGATGGAATGTGAGACTAATCATAATCTTGCCTTTCTAGACTGTTCCGTGGAATAACAAAATCAAAGATTCGTAACTTCTGTTTATAGGAAAAATATCTCTACGGGCTTAGGCACTAGCTTTTTTAGTTTTTGTTCATCTAGATTTATACTCAATGGCGTTAAAACCTTGTTGCATCGCGCATTTCATTAAAGTTAAACCTACCGCAGTATGCATGATGAATTAATTTTCTACAAACTTTTTTCAGCAACAATAGTTTTCCAAATAACCTGATCTCCAAAATTGTAAGGGTATTTTTAGACAACAAATATATACCGACCTACTCTGAGACAACCGTGAAGAAAAATAAATTGTATTGCAACTTGCTCTTTTATGGGGCACAGTCCGAGAAGCTAGCCAGTGACGTTTCAAAGCTGGTGGTAAAATTTTACAATTGCTTAAATTTTAATGCAATATTGACAAACAAGTGTAATATAGGATCGTTTTTTAGATTAAAAGACCGTCTGCCTACTGAACTGTGCTCTAGCATAATCTACAAGTATTGTTGCCCGTTGTGTGGGTCCAGTTATGTTGGTTGCACCCAGGTAGGTTTAGAACAAGATTTTTTGAGCACGTTGGTAGGAGCTCCACAACGGGTAGAGTTTTAGCTAAGCCATCTTTTCAGCCATTAGGGATCACGCAGAGCAGTGTAGTGTAGTAGTAAGCAAATCTGATTTTTCAATTTTAAGTTTCTGTGCAAATAACAATGACTTACATGTACTAGAATCTCTTTACATCAAACAAGTGAAACCAGCTCTAAATTGAATGTTGTCATCATTTCAGTTAGAAATAACATGATTTTCAAAAATAATTGTAGAATAATCTATCCATTTCCCTTTTTTTGTACTATTTTAAGTTGTATCATTTTGTCATGTAGCCATGTCGTATTTTCTGCATTTCAATTCGCTTATGCAGGTGTTGATAATGGCTTGAGCTTGAAGCCGAATCGTTCACTTATTAAAATGATTTTTAAATCAGCTATCTTTACAATCATTTTTATTTTAAAAGTAATGAGCTTCATTTTTGGGTAACATTGATCCACGTCCATGTTCATCGTTTTCAGATCCATTAGTCATGGGATGGTGCGAAATATGTAGATCCAAAGTTTTCTGTTTTCTTTTCACCAAAATTCAAACGAGATCGCGATTTTCTTCTCCTGTACTAAAAAGTTGTTCCTGTACTAATTGTTCCTGTACTAAAACTCTGCAATTTAAGGGATAATGAAAAATAGAAATGAATGAAGAGTGAAACAATGTCATCTTGTGACTAGTTACAACCATTCTCTCAAATGAAAAAAACCATCACCATGATCTTCTTATAACACCCCACCTACATACAACTCATAATCATCCAATATATGTTAGACAGTGATGAAGCGCTAGCGGTTTCCATTTATTGTTTGAACCAGAAAGAATGAGCAACAAAAATTGGAGCCTGTCGAAGACAGATGTGCGTATTCTGTGTCGAAGCCATCTAGATGAAATGACTGGTGCGAATGATGCACAAAAAGAAGCACTACAATTGACTCCAAATAGAAGCCTTCCGCATTCTGCTTTGATACCGGCGAAACTTAATTAAAGCAGGTGCAGTGTGCGTGATGAGGGCTGTAACCAACGTTGTAGCATGCGCATTGGAACACGTTTTAAATTTCTTGCATGCGGGGTTGGTTCAGAGCCTAAAATCATTCCCAAGTGCCACTCTATCGGTGATTTGAAGAAAAGAGGAAATTGTTTCCGTATTTTCGAATACATTGATTCAAACACAATATTGTAGTTACTGGCAAGTTTTTTTATGTACAGAAAACACATTTTTAGAAATACTAAAATGGTAATAAACTAATTTATTGACAAATTAATTCGAATGTGGTGGGACTGAGGGTCTAGGCACTATGAATTATTTTAATTGTATTCTTGAACATTTCACTCACCGTCTCTTCAGCATTGAGAACTTAGGCTGTCCAAGCCGCCCTTAACATGTTGCTATTTCATCCTGAAAATGATTCACCGAACCTCACTGCATGGAGTATTTTTAACGTCTCTGTTACCAAATAAAAAGAAGGAACTTCAGCCCCCTTCCGAGTGGTAAACTGCGGTCGATATTTTGCGTAATTGACAATGAACTTTCCCCCAGACGCCTGCGCCGCAATGCGGGCCCGCTTGTTGCCCTCCCTGGAGCCGTCAGCTCGCGCTGACGCCGGCGCCCTCCGAGCCTGCGATGCTGACAGTGACGGCGCTGTCGATGCCGCTGAGTTGGTGAGCTGCGTGCAGCGCGCCTTCGGCATCACAGCCCACATGGACCGAGCTGAAATTGGGAAGAGGTGAGATGTTTGTGATGTTGGTGGCCGGGTGATGAGGGTGATGTTGGTGCCCGGGTGATGTTGGTGGCCGGGTGATGGGGGTGATGTCGGTGGCCGGGTGATGTTGGTGATGTTGATGGCGGGGTGATGGGGTGATGTCGGTGGCCGGGTAATGAGGGTGATGTAAGTGGCCGTAAGATGTGGGAGATAGTAGCCAAGTGATAATAAAGCTGATCACTCAGGATCGACATCGCACTGCACATGAGGGCTTCAAAGCAGAATTGGAAGAACACGATTACGTTATTACCAATTAGTCACAAATTATCTATGAAGTATTTTGAACAGTGATTCGCTTTGTTAAAGGGTAAGGGACGCAGAGTGCTGAAATTTAAACAAATGAAACATATCCAAAAAGTGTTCTTTTAGATGAAAATCAATATATGTCAAGATTTCAATGTGAGATGTCGAACGAAAGTATAAATAAACAAAATGTTGAGTATTTTTTTGGACCAGGGGGTGTCAGCTACTCTTCGACATGGTAAAATAACCACGAATTACTCAAACAAAATTATTCACATTCAGTTTTCCAAAGCCTTAGAATCGTCCTGCGTACCTTCACAGTGACTGTGGTTGCAGGAAACCCTCAAAAGCATTCAACGTCAAAGTATGGCGGCACCATCTTATGACATTTAGGTCTGCAAAGCCGCATCACTCAAACAAACGACAACCAAGCCGAGCGTGACATCGTGTTCACACGCTGAACAAATGCATCACATAACACCTCAACTTGAGACTCAGAACATGTACATTTCCTATTTGGTGATAAAAAGTCAGTTCATCTCTTTCCAATTAGCATCAAACCCAGCACTTTCAGAGTAATTCTGACACGAGATGTGATGCAACATAGATTCGTTGATAATACCAGTTGACATTTGTTCACAATCTTCATTTTGTAAGCTGAATAACTCAGAGTAACCGCAATTCAAACTTTACTGTACTTCTGCGGTGTAGAAACTCGTATCACAAATACAGTCATTAAGCATCGTTGGGTGCTTGACTGAGAGACGGACTGACTAATCAACCACCAACTCTAGTATTATTCAGTGGATTATGTACTGCGCCCAGAAATGGCTCTTAATACACGTGATGCTTCATACCCTCAGAATAATTTAGTTGATTTTACTTGTTATTCCAGACGCATCTAAAGCGTAATTTACGATTCTTGATATGAGTGTTCTAATGTTTCAATGTATGATGCAATGTATATTAACATGCTTGAAGGTCCATGGTTCATAACTGTCAATAAAAACGTATGCGTGCTCCTTTAGCGTTTCGGCTGGTACAAAAGAAATAAATGTTTTCTTTTCCAGGATCCACTGCTTCAGGAGCATAATGACGAACACAGCCCTACGCGGTGAACAGCGTCAGATGATAGACACTGAGCAAGTTCGTCAACTCGGCTCAGGTTCTGGCAGTGTCTCTGGATTGGAGTGTGAAGGCCAGAACCAGCTGGCGCAAATACAGGCAGCAATTGTTGATGGAAAACTAAAAGCCGCCTATGATGCACTAAGTCACTGGTACGTTGGTACACTCTCGCAGTCAACTGGCCTTTTGAATGGCTTACTGAACAGTGTGAGTCTCCTGCAGTCTCTCCTTTCTGGGAGATCGTCAGAATCTCTGGTCTACATGTTGACAGCATTTGTGCGCGGCGCCAACAACACGCTGACTTCTCTTGTCGAAGACGCTCTGATTTCATCACTACTCGCAGTTTCAGTGGGAAGGCTTGCTGCAGCAAAGATTTTAATGAAAGTTTGTTTGGATGCTGGAGTCCTCGACCAAGCAACCCAAAATGAGCTCCAGTGGATCATTGGCGCCTTTGATGCTGGGTCTACAGCAGACGCCGTGACGCGCATCATCTCACTCCTGGCGGGCTGCGCCACGAGTGAGGAGACGAGTGAGGCGACGAGTGAGGCGCAATCAATGTTCACCCAACTTATTGCGGTATATGACAAACTTGGCCGAAACGAGTCAGCAGCAGAGGAATTCTCCTTCGCTTGGAGTCAGATTCAGGGAACGCAGCCCCCACCTTTCAGCAACTTTTACATGGACTTTCTCGAAACTATGGCATCGCAATTCGAAACCAAGACGAGTGGGCAAAATTTGTATTCTCTCATCCAGTTTTTAACGTCTCCTTGTGGGGTGTCTCAAGTGTTTTGTAGTAACTTAGCTAATTACATCCTAAATTTGAATAATGGAGATTACAATTTACCGTACCTGGAAGAGATCATCGGACTCTCATCCGAATCGGATACTTCTGAAGTTCAAAATTACATTCGGTCAGCCTATGATGCTGCGAAAGACAACAACGCTGACGGAGCTCTTGATGCGCTCAGAAATATGGTAGAAATGTGTTTCGATAAATATGAAGTGTAAGCAGAGGGAAATGTTCTTTTTTGTAACAGATGGACCAGATGTGGTTCTCTGTGTTAAAATAGCTAGAAAATATTTTTTTCGAGTTTTGAATTTCAAGTACGTCTTAAATTTCCTTATTTTATTGAAGTTATTATGGAAATTCCGGGACACGTGGGACTCTTCAGGATGAAGTTTCTGCATACAATAAGAGTTCTTAGCGGCGTCGTCATTTCCCTATGCAATGTTTCAGTCTGACAAAACTTACTGCTGAACTCATGAAATAGCGTTAATTGAAAGTGACTATGCCATTCCGGTCACAAACATGGACAAATGAGTGGACGATACCTAACATCTTTTCAAATATAAACTCCCACTATTTTTTACCTATGAAGTTATTCCGTTCAGAAAGGCCATTATTTCCCAAATAAATATTCAAAGACTTATTTCATTCGATTGACCCTAAAAAGAATTTTGTCGTTTTAATAACACTGACTATATTCAGGTGCAACGCTAGTGCAAGGCAAAAGGAAGTTAATTCAACATTTCGTTAATTTATTTAGTGAGCCTACCCACGACCAGTCTCATTTGAGGAATGTAGGAGAGACCTACAAATTAGTGTTCAATAATTGAGGAATTTGTTTGAGGCAATAAATCGAGAAATAGCTCGTAAACCTAAACCTTTTCTTAACAAACGTATCAAATAACTTAAACGAGAAGAAAAACGCTCTGACTCCTACTCCAAAATTTCAAAGAAAATTTCAAGTTCAGTCTACAATATTTGAATCACATTTCTCGGAACACTGAAAATGCTTCAATGACGACTTATAAGTTCAGGAACGTAATTCCTGCATTTGGATAAGTTTAAAGTTTTAATGATTTAAAATACTCTTTCTCACCCTCGATAAAAGAAAACCTGGAGCCGTTAGTTTCCAATCTCTAACCTCCTGAGACTGAAAACTAGTGTAAACTGTGTGTAAATGTTCAAAGGCAATCAGCAGGAGGCGAGAGCCTGAGATCTTCCTCCGTCCGGCCAGAGCACCCGCGGCAGCCGCAGCTGGTTAGGCAGCAAAGAGGCCAGCGAGATCCTGACGAAACAAACCTCCGTCGGAGACCTGACAAGCCACGACCAATTGTTAGCTGAGGGAAAGTAGCTATCTCCAAAAGCGACCGTAGCGAAGCTGCAAAAATAGAAAAGGCTTCGTTTAATTTCCCTTAAAAATGACCTAATCAAAGTTATTTATGTCCCGGTATCGCCAAATCCAATTATTCCTCGCTACGTTTTAAAACTTGCAACCGCCTAATGTGTCGTTGACCTGAGAATGTAACTCATAGCGAACGTGTGTATTGAGGAACAGGTATGTGTGAGTGCATCTGTGTGAGCATGCGCTCATGTGTGTCACGTGTGGTGCATGTGATGAGCTGAGCCGAAAAAAAGTTGTTCTGCTTTAGATTACAAAATGCATCAAGCAATATACGTACACAGAAAATGTGATCATTCTCATTTGTGCTAAACAATCCCATGATTATAATTCGATAAGATACGGGCTCAACGACTCAAAATATCCGGAAAAATGTTGGAGACTTTTACGCTGTCATGTGCATTACCTTCAAGGGGCAATATACGGTCAACCTCACTGATTTTTGGTACATGCGCACGTACATAAACGTGCTCGGACCAGGATGTAGGTGAATGTGTCTGCTTGTAAACGATTTCATTCGATATTATAAATTTTAGAGAACTACAACAAACAGTTAAAAATTTCCATTTGATGATTTAATTTTGCAACGGAGGCAATCAGTTCAGTGAACACATGACACCAAGTTGGGAAAAGTTAACAAGTTTTTTTGCTGACTGTAAAATTTGATAGAAAAAGGGTAACTCTCAAGATATTACTGGCGTGAAATTGTCCCGACTCAAAACGACTTACCACAATTACCGTAAATTCCATACATGACTGAAAATCCAAATTCGTTGGGATTTTTTTTGGTCAGCGAGGCAATTCAGACTGACAGAGTCGTGTACTTATGCCAGATGGGCTTAACTCTCTGGGGCACTATACCTCTGACCTGGCTTCTGTTCGTTATGAAAAGTAAAAGGAATTGTTCTGCTTCGTCATCGCTTCTGAGGAGGGATATGCAATAAATTGTTCTTCTCGAACGAAAATCTTAGTTCATCAAAGCCCAGTAGTGTGTCTTAGGAGAGAAGTAGCTTGATTTAATTTCTTTTGTTCTTATCATGGCAAAAATCAAGCGGTCAAATATCACACATTTCTTTAACTCCCAATGAAAAGATCAAGGTACATATTTCCAGACCACATTAGGAAAGCTGAATAATGATGACGCTGAAAACTGAGTAGTATTAAAAAAGTCTTTCAATCAAACATATATTAAACGCGTTCAAGTTCTGATTAAATCTAACATCAAGATTTTCCCTTTTATCTGTTGAATTTCATCGTTTCGTTGCTCTAACGTTAAGTTAAGGAATTTTTAAATTATGTGTTTTTTATTTACCGTAATGAACATAACCTGAGTCATCTGATGAGCCATTTTAATCACACCATTATTAAGTAATTTAAAAAAGCGTTGTGTTTCATTTTGATTCCTATGATTTCTCCAACGCTCATGTCTTTTGACGAATACCGATTACAGGATTTTTTTTTCGTATTCAAAAGTATTAAGAAATCATTCTATAAAATTGCGACAAATGTGGGCCAAGGATGAACCCTTGAGGAATGACAAATTTTTTTTTTTAATAAGAGCCATGCACTCCAACCAGACAGAACGAGAACGGGGTTAAATCAGAAGCTCTTAGTAAGCCAAGGTTTTAATACTATTCCCATAAGTTCTTTGAACTTGGCGCAGTCGAACAGTTCGGGGCGGTAGAGTCGCAGAAAGAGATTTTACTGTTTGTACCCTGCCACAATATACTATTGTTTTTTTAGATGATGTTTCATAGAGCTTCGTGATAAATTTAGTTTCCCCTAGAGGCTAAGTGATTTTAATGAAGTAGCTCTGAATCCAGATTTTGAGTTGCAAAATGGTTTGTAATTACTCTTTGGTACATTTTGGACGAACATTTACATAGAGACTGAGCGGCAACTAATTTGATGATGTGTTATAGCGAACCGATGAATGTAAAGTCTTGACTAACGAATGATATTCAGAACAGGGATTTTGTCGATACAGAAAACAGTCAAGATTGAAAATAATACAATATATCCATACAATATTCCGGACCTTCAATTATTGTTATGAATAAGTTAGTTTAGAATTTATGGTGAATGTGTTTTGGCTTCAAAGTTGTCCTTTGTTCTGCCCACGCATTTATTTAAACCGCTGAGACCCTCGGGACTCTGTCAATGCTATCGCTTCGTAATCGAAAAAGAATAAATCTCTCGTCATTTTAAAAACAACAGGGATAATGGTGTGCGCTTGGTTCGGAAATTTTGGATTTTTGATACAAGAAATATTTCTTGGAGATACTTTTGTCCCACTCTTTATCATAAATATATTTATACTGAAAGGAAAATTGTTTCTGCTTTCTCACTTCAGTTTCAGTTATCTATTAAATTTTTCAAAACTTATAAGGTAAGTGGCCACTAAATTTCAGCTCTTTAAAAGATTAAGCTAATTTAGGATTGGTTTGAGTTACAATACCAATATAACTGACCTAATTACTAATGATTCTGAAACATGGCCAGTAAAAGTAACCCAAAAGGCTGATATCAACGATCTAATTGCCTATATTTTCAGTACAAAAGTAGCGTTGCTCACAAAAAACAAGCAAAATATGGATGTCAATAACAGGATTATATTACGAACATTAATATGCAATGATATTCAGCGTACAGAAAGGCATCATCATCAGAACTTGGTAATTTGAAAGACCTTGAGCTGCATAATTTAGATCGAACGCAGTGTCTCAAGAGATTGAAATAATTTCCTATTTTCACTCTCAATTCCTAATTTTTACTAATGAAAGTTTTGGTTTATTTAAATCCTCACATTCTCCCACACACGCTCTGTATTCCAGATATTTCGATGTGCATTTGGGAGAGAACAGACGCGTGGTTTCGTCACGCTAGCCCTGACCTCGGAACCATTTTTCATCCAATTCTCTTTCGATTCATACAGAACCATTTTTCACTCGAGAATACAATTTAAAATTACACGAAGGTCGGTGCCTTTAAATAATGTTCGACCTGAAAACGTCATGCCTGACCTGTAAAACTGATATACTCAATTATTCCATGATCATGAACTTATGATCCCCTCACTACGTTCTCAGGCTACATTGTCGTGAGATAATTAAATTATAATAGGAATAAAAAACCAGTTTACTATTTTTTGACGTCGCTTTCTTACTTCAACTTAATTAAATTAGGTATAATTATGCGATGTTTCATCAAGGAAGACCTTTTTTAATCTCACGAGCATCTCACTGCAAGCTCCGTGGTGAGAGGAGTGGTTTGGAATGAAAGAAGTTTGAGTTGGGATATTTACCAATGAAGTGAAAGTTAGTCGAAGAAAGTTTTCCTGATCGGATCTATTGAGGACGAAACTACGGAGAAAAATCTTTTGACTGGCTGACACTAAATGAAAAATGGATAACCATCCTAGCATAGAGGTGCGTCAGAAGCTCTGAGAACAGTTTGAGGGAGATGGTCAGCTTAGCGGAAGAACACTTAAAGTGAGGATAAAAATACATAAGCGCACAAAAAACAAAGAAAAAAGAGGAAACCGTCCTGGTTGCAAACACTTTGAAATGTAATCGTATGCGCTTAATAAATATGAATTTCATGGGTGAAGTATTGACAGAAAGATTGAAGTAATAAAATATTAAAGGTGCGTCATATGTCATTTTTAGTTCTGAAAACATTTCATGTTCTGTTGTAATATTTGAATCAACATTGATCTTAACCTCAAAAACTTTCATGAGATAAATGGAAGTATATTTATGTTCCCCAGATTCGTCACACTGGATGTTCACTTATGATGCGCCTGAAAAAAATGTTTTTAATATATCTATGGCTTGAAATGAACAGAGTGAGTTGACGAAATAAATAAATGTTCTTATGCATAAACATTTTTTAACCATTGATCACTTTCCCAAAAACTTCAACAGCGAGTTTATACCTTTCAGTTTGCAACAATCCAGTACGCTGTAATCAACTGTTCGATAGTAAACCTGATCTCAAAAGTAAAGTAAACTGAATGCACCTTAAAAAACTCAGCAGGAACAGCGCGCATTGTCCAGCGTAATGAATAAAAACATTGTGTACGGTATTGTCAGAATTGTGTCGTATTTCTTTCTCTGTTGTGGGGGAGTATTGGCGTAAATTTCACGGTAGTCCTGCATAACATAATTATTTTCTTCCATTCTGAGGGAATTGCATGGGTGCACTTGTGTACTTAAGATTTTGTAAACTGGAAATTACTTCAACAGGTACTGACTCGGAGAAAATTCATGAAACAAGAAGGTGGAGGACCATCCAATCTTCTTTATTTATAGGTAATCGTAAAAGGAACATGTATGAGTGGCAATATAAAGTTTTAAAATCATTTTCATTTCTTAGGGAGAGGGTATTCCTTACTAGGGAGTGCTTCATTCACCTCATGCGGCCACGTTAGCGGAATTAAGTGAAAGAGACGTCATGAAACTTGCACCCGTAAATTGGTACTTACCTAGTACCTACCTACTGTTGATGTTAACCGATGCATGCCACGGCTTGGTCAAGGTGTGATTCACTGGTCGGGGACTTCGTTGTTGAGGTAAACGAAGAGTGAAATATTCCCCAGACTCAGAAAGGCTCTATGTGTAATTATGTAGAAAATGAATTACCACTTTATTTCGGCTTTTACATTGTCCTAAATTCTGCTCAGGCGTCAGTAGCATTAAACCTACGGAACTCAGGGAATGCTACCGCTTCGTAATGGAAAGAATAAGAAATTTTCCAGTATTTTAAAAGTGATCGGATTGAATTTGAGCGGGTCATTGGAACATCTGAAAAGAATATAAGGCATTTTCTACAACTGAGCAATGTTGTGAACATTTAGCTTGGACTGTTTCGAGTGGTGGACGTCGACGAAAACCGAGACAATAATGAAGGCGTGTGTGTTGTTGTCAATGTTGCTTCGAAGGAAGGAACGAAAGATCGAACAGTAATTTCCGTTTTACTCTGAAATTAGACGAGAAAAAATAGGAATCTGACTTTATCACTAATTACATTTCAAAAGCATATGTTGGAGTGGAATTTTCCTTAATTTCTACTGCAACAGATGTTTTGAAAATTTTTGTAATAATTCTGTTCCCAGTAAACATGTTGAAGTTGCGTTCCAATAACATCAGGGCAATTCCATGCCGAAAATTGCGGTTGGTGGTGATCAGCTTCTGTGTCCATTTGGCGGTGAGTGTCTGTCTCAAAAAGATATGTTATTTCTGGAGTAATGTTAACAGTAATTATCAACAGTCGTTTATGCACATTAAACTCCTAAGAATAAAGCTGTCGTAAAAAAATATGTGGTACCTACTCACCGTGCTATGTAAAGGAATTAAAGTTGTTTATAAAGAGACAAGTTTACTATTCAACTTTGTGTCTTATCTTAGGTCTCGATATTATTGTAAATGAATTGTTCATTTCCTATACTTTGTGGACTTGTTTCTGAAAGAAGTATAGGACAGCAGGAACTAAATTTTAAATCAAACTTCAATTATCACATATCTTCCATTTTCCTGTTGTCCATCAGCATCTCGCTATTGTGCAAAAATATCGTTCTGTTGTGTATTATCTTTAAACACAACATGAGGTTTATTTAGCTGTAGCTGTAAACAATAGTTTCAGTAGCTTTAGACTACCAAGGCAGGAGAAGAAAACACTCTGGAACACAAGTCTCAGTGTACTGATCTCTGTCGGTTAAAGATTTGCTCTTAAACCTGCCGTGCCCGGAAGTCAGACGAGAGCGCGTAACAAAACCTTCCGGAGCACATAACCTTTTCCGGAGCTCATAAAGGAGGAACGTAACAAAGGCTTCCGGAGCTCTTACACACAAAATCAGTGCCACATTATAACGACGCATATTTTAATATACAACACGTTCCTTTTGATGTTTCTTGAACAACTGAACACCAGATAAATCGGTCGTATTTCAATAAATTACTAAAAACAAAGAATTGTCTACCCTGGAATTTGAGTTCATTTTAATGAATACGAGGAAAATATATGGGCTGGTTGCTGCATGCATTATTTAATCATTAGTAATTTATGTTGCAATTGGGATCCCAACATGACCAATGTTATCAAGTCTACCGTCTTACCTCAAATGAAATACCATAGCATAAAAAGCATTTCAAAAATACTCATCACAGAGAAATTGTCAGTATTCTAAGAACCTGAGCCATGGATGAAAGTCCAAAAAGAGTAACACAGCTGGAAGTACTGCGTACCTGTCAGTGCTCAGACAATGCTAATTCAAAAATGAGAAAGGATGAATTTGATTTGATTATAGAATTTGTTACCTCCAGGCTGACTGAAGCGAAAGTCAAATTAATCTCTTCCTTGAATTGAAGTATTGATTGATAGCTAAAACTTCCAAACTCCTTTTATGAATTATGTTTTTAGAGCATAAAATACAAAATTGATGAATTCCATTTAGGAAAGCACACTTAAATTGTTTTGCCTAATTTTTTTAAACACACTGACAACTTTTTGTTTTCACTCTCGTTTATGAAATAAAACTGATTTAATTTCAACTTCAAATGAAGCAAATAAACTTCATCAAACGAAACGACTATGCAGTTGATGAGGCTCATCAAGGTTAGCGCTAGACATCATACTCGGGAAAAATTAATGGCAGAAACTGTTCAAATGGAGAAGAATGTCTGATTCTAAAAATTGGATAAATAACTTATAACTTACAAATTTCATGGAACTTGATGTATCAATACTTGTGCAATATTTTCAAAACCTTGTGGAATGACTTGAAAAATTAATTTTTTTAAAACTCGCTCTCATTTAGGAACATCAGCAAGAGTAGTGGCCACTTTGCCATTTCAATTAGATTAGACTAGATCACCCGTGACCCATTTGGGTCGGGTTAGATAAACGTTTACGAGGTCGCTCAAGAAGTGGAACATGTGCTTCTGTATTGGCACGTGTGTTGGAAAACTGTCGTTCAAATCAGCCTGCATTTTTCTACTCTGTGTTCATCACTGGGAATTTCTTTTGTTATTGCTCTTTATTTCACAAGCAAGCTCGCTTTGCCCTTCTCTACTTCGCTCTGCCGACTCATTAAAAATAAGATGGCATATTCCACTTTGCCTTACTATATGGTGGTTGAGTTATTCGTTCTGATATCTCACATCATTGTTTCTCAATGCTCCATTACTTGTCCTATTCAATTAGCAATTACTCTGAGTTTTTTACCAGCATTACAGCTATTGTTATTTGTTGGACAGTGTTTCTCTTGGTTTCTTGCTACAGTTTTCTTCTGTCAATTTGTTTCAGAACACCGATTATTTTTGGGGGGAACTAACACTAAGCCAACCCCTGGAAGCAAAAAAGCTGCCTTCATGGTTTCGATGCCAGAGGTCACAATAAAAAATATTGGCGTCATCAAGAAGAAATTCATTCAAAGTAGAGAAATGCGCGTTATGGTTTGGGGATTTAGTAGCAGCTTGTGATGAAAAAACAGTGAAAATCATACCCGAATGTTTGACACAGCATCAACACTCAGCAGAATATAAGTCATGAGCGTTGAATTTCCCAATTTCAGAACTCTTGAATTAGGCTCTCACTCACCCCAACTTAATATCATTGAACTCAAGAAGAGTAATGTTGAGAGTAATGAGAAGCAGGTGCGTAAAAAAAGAATGCCTTTGAAGCTATAAATGCCCCAAATGCCAGAACTTGCTGCTTCCGAACTGAGGATGAGAAAACTAGAAACAGGTTTTACCTTATGGCTCAGAGGGAAAGGATGTCAAACAAATACTATAGATTTGTTAAACATGTTTTTGTGGTATATTTCCTACAACTGCATCTCATACGTTAGATTGTTTGAGCTCATCAAAAAAAGTTTTTGGCTCATTTTGAGGGGGATAGATAATAATTTTGAAAAATTCTAAAGTATATTCACAAGATGGATGTTCATGGGAAACATATGCAAGAAAAGTGGATTTATTAGTTTATTTTGATGAATAGGCCGAGAATGCACTTTTAAATATAACAAATTTGTATTGGACTCAAATATACGTCTTTTTCTTTCTCAACAAACGTGACATCTTGGCATTCAATTGTTCCTGTGCAGCATAAATGTTCCTAATTTAAAGAATTTTAGTTTCACAATTTTTCAAGCTTAATTAAGAAAGATCTATCATCATGCCCCAATTGCCTGGAACTAAGTCTTACACTTCACTAATATGCTGCTCAGCCCCACAACCTTCCTAGCTTGAAATGGCAGCGGATAGATAGTTCTGGGCTACATTGTATTCCGTAAAAATTTACCGCCCTGAAAGTCTCGGGTTTGTTGAAAAATTTCTATGAGAGAATTTTAGTATCGTTCATCATCTAATTTTTATTTGGAATAATGCTGTATTGGTGCTCTCATGTTGTTTTCGGATGAGCAGTCATGTTACGTTCGGGTTTGTATTGCCGTTAGGGAGATTCTGGAAGGGATTGGGCTTACATTGCCCTGTAGGTTCATCAGAGATTCGATCCTATTTTGACTGAGACGCTTTGCAGTTGAGCGTCTAAGCTCAGTTGAGCTGGCGCGGTTTGTGAGGTGCTGAGCTCAGTTGCCTCTTGTTCGGTCTCTTGCATGGCGCGTGTCGAGGCGTCCCATTCGTAAATTTCCCATTTTCCATCTCCACTTTTACGGTGGTACGTTACATGAGTTTTATCGTTCACTCAGAGTTTGTGTGTGAGCGTGCATGCTTGTTTTTATTTCTTCACTTCAAGTTGCTTTCTCAGTTTTGAAGAAGATGAAGGATATTATTACGTTTATAGAAAAATTCTGGAATATCAGTAAAAATCATAGAATGAGTAATTTGTAATATAACTATGTCCCATCAACACCACCAACAGCCACTCCCCACTCACCATCACCACACCACCACCACCCACTCACCACCACCCCCTCTCACCACCACCTGCGCCACCAATATCGAGGTACACCACCACCAGAAGCAGGAGGATGGCAATGAACCATCGATACTCGAGTTTCGTTGCTACCAGAAGCGCGAGGATGGCAATGGACTAACAGATCTCGAGTTCCTTTAGTGGCAGAAGCGCGAGGATGAAATTAAGTTATAATTCAGAATTTATCATTCTCAACCAATACTGAAATTTACAACCAGCTCATAAGTTTATCATATCTCATAATTTCTCTCAGACGTTAACAAAGTGCACAAAAGTACCATACAAAGACCTATTCTCATGAAACCATGATTTATTTTACTTGTTTTGTAATAAATGCTTCCATATCTGTGGCTTTCTAATATAGGAAATATCTGCCCTATATATTTTTTAATAGAAAATTCGCTTCGTTATTCAAAAAGATACCCCATTCACCACAAATAGCACATGACTTTCTGGTCCTCTCATAATATTCAAGCTAAAAACCTAATTACATTGGCAATTATTAAGTTGAGAATTGCCATTGAATTGATAAATAGTTCTGACAATAATACTGATACTCAAAGTGATAAAAAAATTCAAATTCGACCAGCAACAAATGGAGGCCGACTAATGGGAATTATTATAATATCAACATTTTTGTACTTTTCTCAATTCAATAATCATTTTAGTTTTTGTTAAATATGTATTTTCAGAGCTGGAGAAATTCTGTTTCACTATTCTCATTTTTTGTTGATATTCAACATATATTACATTATCCTCAATAAGCGGTGTTGGTCAAACTTTCACTCACTTTATGGAGATTGCACATTCATATTGACAAATAACAATTTGCTTTAGTTCCTAAACAGCTAAGATCCTTTGTTTTCTGTGAGGTAATTCAGTTCTCAGATCTATCACCTTTTATTAAACATGATTACATAAAAAAATTCCTCATGGCGTTGTAGAGCGCACAGATGTTCAGCTAATTTTCATTAGTATTTTATTTATTTCATGTCTTCAAATACTCCATTTTCGGCTGAACTCTCAGAAATGCGGTAGAGAAATAAAATGTGTGGGGGACAGAGACTCCAACTAGAGACACCAGGCCACCACACATCACTCAGCACCACACATCACTCAGCACCACATACCACACAGCATCACACACCACACAGCACCACTCAACACAGAGCGCAGCTTTCAACACGCCGCAGCTCCTACTCACCGCCCCTCATTTCGCTTCAGAACACCTGCACCGCCCACAGCACACGCGCAGATGTCGCGCTCAACAAAGCTCACATGTGGGTTGTGTTCTCCACTGATATGTTAAACTTTCACGTATTCTGTAGAGACATTATTTGTCCGGCTTCTAGGTTCCCCGTCACAAGTGTGTTGAAATCTAAATAAATTAAAGCGACTTCAGTTCAGTTCTGACATAGAGATTTCTCCATTGTTCCAACAGTACCGGAATCAGTAAACGTATGCAACCTAACGCTGAATCCGAATGTGGCATCTAAATTTCATGTATCCAAATACATACTCTGACAATGATTTAAGATTTAAGAACCAGATCACAGTTTTGTGTTTGAATGAGTGTGAAAAAATTAATGTCTGTAACGACATTCAAAGAGCTCTTTGAACAATATAGTCTCAACGAAGTGCGATGCGACGGGAGAAAATAGCATAACAAATCGGTAATTTGTCTTCATTAGATTTCGCATAACTTCATTTATTACTTTGTGTTTCAGTTGACTCCCTTCCCTGAAGCTCATTTCAATGATTGCCTTCGACAAAATTTACGATCCTTTATTGATTTTGTTTTGATAGGACAAGACCTGGAAAGGAATAAAACAGCTTATTTCGGATGCAGATGATACAAAACCATTATTGGTTTTAACAGGTCTTGACACAAAGATCCATAGTTGAGATAGACAAACATATTATGATGTACTATTTCAAATCAAGTATTACTTTGCGATGTATAGGCTTGATTCAACTTACATTCATCAATGACGTAGAAAATCTTTAAGCATGTAGTTTTGAAATACTGGGAACTGCGGATTACTTTGAGATACTAAAATCTTCGGTTGCATGTCCGTAGACTTTTGTAACTTTCTTCCAAATGCTATTCTGTACTACCGCGAGCACTGTAACCAATGAAATTGAGCGACACGAGAATGTGATGGATATGTTTAGGAACACGGGTAAAGAGGAGGAAATATACAAAGGGTTTTTTCCTTGCTACTGTATTTAAATACAGTACCAAGCACCTAACAGCATACTGTACCAAGCACTTCCATTCACACGGTACCTAGCACTACTTTTTCGGAACGACAAAAAAACGGCCTAGAAGCTCTTGGACTTCGAAGCCAGTGTCTCAGCAAGCAATGGAGCCATTCAATTATTGTGAGATCTCCTTCCTGTTCCTGCGACACTCCCTCTCTAGACAGCAAGGAATGTGACAGGGGTGCAGCTCGTTTTCGCCGCAAATAGAGTTTTGTTCCGAGCGATTCTTGGGAGCTCCTTTCTACGTTACTGATGTGAGTGAGAGGCATTGCACGTCTTAGTTAAATATTTGCTCCACTCAACTCTTATATTTACTCAACTCAACTAAGCGTGGGGGTGAATTGGAGCATGGATTCCAAGTACGAACTTGCACAGGCTTTGGAGCGTTAACTGAAGCTTGAAATTTAATAAATACGAGTAGGTTCAATAAGTAGAGTGACGCGAGCAATATGTTATGAAACAAGGAGAGTTAATGAGCTAAACGTATCTAGAAATGCACGCGGAGGAATTGGGGGCACATACGAGGGGAGAGAACTGCATGAGGACAACCAATGATTACGACAGAAATTTGCCGCGAAGAAGGCGAGGCAACAGCGTGTGGAGTGCAGTCAATCAGAGAGCAACACAAATTATCTAGAGAAAAGGTTCATTAAGTCTCTAGAACAAAACGACACAAGGGAATATAAGCCGAGCTCAACGGGAGAACGGGAAGCGAGTGGGTGAAGGAGCTGCATGAAGTTGCTGCGTGGGTGAGGCAGCCGACACGATACGCCCGTGTGCCGGACACGATTCAGCGACGTGATGTACTGTGAATTCAGTGTAATAGAACATAGCCTGCACTTTCAGCAGAGTGCGAGTGGGTTCAGGACAAAGAATCTAAGACATCAAGAGCATTGTGTCACCAGGATTCTGACACGTCATGACACTAGAACCTACATGCCGAAGGTACCAACCACCAGAATCCACACATCAATGGTACAAGCGTGGTACCTTAGCCGAGCCCGTCAGTGAACCTACAGCACTACGAAATTGACAAATCAGAGTCTGCTAAAGATCAGCATAGCTACGGAGCACTCTGCACCGGCGTATTCCTGGGCCCAGTGTTTCACGGTGCACCGGCGTAGAACTACAGCCAAGTCCTTCAACGAACCGACGTGTTCCATGGCATCGACGGATCAGTGTTGGGGTCGGAACGAGTACCAGCATGACTCAGAGCCACCGAGTACCCGGCATCGGCGCATCACTACACAGCAGAGAAGAAGAGCCAGCAGAAGAACTGTACTTCACTTCCGACGACTGCTTGTAAGATGCAATAGGGGCAATGGAAGCAACTAAGAAGCCCTTCGAAGTAATTCATGGTACGGTTTACCTGTTTTTCAACGAGTGGGTTGATTATTAAAACGAGTGTAAGCAGAGACGTGCAACGTAACATCGTCAGGGATTGTTCGCATTTGTCATACGGTTTTCGTTTCGTGCCATCGATTTCATGCGTTATAGCTCCCATGATTGGGTTGTGCTAAACTCCAGTCAATGATGCTGTGTGCCATTTTGTGGACCACTTAAACTTATTTGTTTCGTTATTTTTTCATGTTGATTAAGCAGGCACGTAAAACGTAGAACACTCCCTGTATCTATCTTCATCTGTCTGCTATTTCTTCTTTCCGTGTACTTATCATCTCTAATTTTTCCGCTGTCCTCTCGTACCATACAGAGGATTTAAACTCCTTCATACGTGGACGTTTAAAGGGATAGTTTCGGTAAAAAATAAAGTCGGTCATTTTCCGACGGATCTTTCTGAAATTATCACCATCGGTGTAAAATGATGCAAAGACTTTTTATTGCCCCGTGTATTTTCCCGTAATATTATTAGAAATTTTTTTCTCGACAAAAACTGAAAAATGTATTACGGAGAGTATCTCCTTCTTTCTTGAAGTTACAGACCCGGCAACATGTTTTCTAGATAGCTAAACGTACTCTCTATATGAAATTTGGAATGGTTTTCCGATAATTTGATTTGTTAAATTTTAGTATTTTTCCACAAAATTCGACTTTTTTATTTTTTATCTCTTATGTCTCGTACAATTTCAACCTAAATAAAAATAAAAAAAACTTACGAACTTCCTGTAGCTTTTTTTAAGCCCTGCCGATTGACGTTTTTGCCATTTCTGTATCTCCAGAACTGTGGGAGGAGATTCATTTCAAACGTCAACAACTTCAGGTTTTCAGGAGAGCCTAACAAACTCTGTGCACGAGTGGTCTGCTATTCAACCCAACTGAGCATTTGTTCACTGGGTGTGTTAGAATGTTTTTTCCGCACCAAAGCATTTCGAAAGTGAGCTGTACGGGTAACTCTCGCCTGCTGGACGCTCATACCTGCATCGTCGTTAGGTGGGATCGGAGGAAGGTGCTTGACGACCTTGGTGGACCGTGTGGGTAAAGCCTTAAGTCCGTCATTTTCCAACTGATACTCTTGAAATTTTCACTATCGGTGTTAAATGATGCAACGATCTTTTTCGATCTCAATAGGTTTTTTCGTAATATAATTAGAAAACTTATTTTTCCAAAAAACTGACATGATGAGTATTTTGGAAATTGTATCTCCTTTTATTTGAGGTTACTGAACAGGCAAAATATTTCTTAAATATTTAAATGTATTTTTTACAAAAAATTTTTGTGGAATTCCGGTATTTAGGTTTGTTTTTTTAGATTGTTTCCAAAAAATGAATTTTGTGAAAATGTTTACATTTCTGTTTTTATATTCGAACTCAAACATTTTTTCAAAAAACTTATACACAAATTTTTAGCTCATTTTCAACCCTATCGATTCCCGTACTTTTACAACTGAGGGAGAAGTAGCATTTCAAATGTCAAAAAGTTCAAGTTGTCAGCAGAGCCTGACAAACTCGTCCCCTGGCCGTGTAGTGACATACGTGACTGGCATTTCGCAGGCTGTAGCAGACTAACGCACAAATTTACATAGCAGTAAAGCAAATCGTTAGCTTCCAAAAAAATTCTCTGTAACATTAGTTGAAAAACTGAAAATTGATAATTTTTGAATTTTGAGGTGAACCGGTCCCCCCTAATAGGCTGTCTTTTCGTAAGCAGTAGCAGACGAACGAACACACTTACAAGAAAGTGAAGCATATAGTTAGATTTGTAGGAATATTCTTTATAACATGAGCTAAAAAAACAAAATCGATCATTTTTTGGATTTCGGACCCAGATTGCCCTTTTAAAGCGTAAGCTTTAAGCACGTCTCGTGACAACTTTTTTACCCAACGCGGCTATTTTCTTCTATAAATACATAACTTTCTTAAATATGCAGGAGTTTCAAAATTAAAAGTTAAAAAGAATGAATAAAAACAGAAAAGAAAGAATATCGGAATTTTTACGATTTTCCAAGATGGTATTAATGTCGTAAGATTAATTAAAACGCGAAATGCCCGTTGAAATTTTTTAATGTAGCTAAGTATCTCTTTAGTTTCAAACCACGTATTAAGAAAAAACAATTCCGACTGAAATAACAGAAAATCACCTAAATGCCTGAAAAATGTTCTTCACTATCTCGCTTTATTCACCATTGTTCCTCAATATTCAATGAGTTACAAAGATCCTGCAGGAAACATTCCAAAATGGCGTCCGCCCCTCAACTGGACGAAACGCATCTGTTGCCGCAGTTCCCGTACGGACAACAAATTTGTGCGGACTTGCATTCGTTGTCGCTGAAGCAGAAATTTCTCTTTCTATGGCAGAAGATCTTGATGAGGGTGTACCTGTAGCAGCTGGGGGCCCAGAGAAAAGAGTAAAATGATAAACAAATCAAGAAAACAGATTTTGGCAAATAAATGAGATAACCATGACTGTCTTTTCGGTTTCTTCTTTTCGGCAACATTGTTCATCACTCCAACAAGAAATTAATTGTTTGATTCAATCATGGGCATTTCAATAATGTCAATCTAAGTTTTTATCACACTTTGCTGGTATTAACAAAGGCTTTCCCGACAGTGGGGGATCGGTAAAATAAGGAACCGAATACGTAAAGATGCTAACAGATTCTAGTTATAATTCTAGGGCGTCAAATGGGACTGTTGAACCTGCAAGAAGTAAGGCATATCGATATGAAATCGAGTAAGGAAAGTAACTTTCCTTCATGGAGTTTGCCTGTGAAATCAGCATTAATCGTCAGCAGGCAATTTGCAAACTGATTGCAGCCTAAGTCGCGCAGCCTACGTAAATTAATTGCAAACTGTCGCAGGTTATGCATAAACTGAGCTAGTCAATCGATGCCTAACTCGCGTTCGTGATCTATACTGAAGACGTCAACTAGAGCCTAGATTGAGATTTTCAACCCAAGATTTGACTACATAGGTTTGCCTACTGCAGCGTACGAGTAGATAGAGATCCTCAACTTTAGATCAAATATAGGTCATTGTTAGATATTTTGTTTGGCAAGTCCCTGGTCGGGCGCCAAATTGTTAGATATTTGGTTTGGCAAGTCCCTGTCTTAGGGATTCCTGAGGGCCGTATTTCTTAGGCTTAATATTCCGTAGGAATCTTCCTGATCTTCAGGGATAAATGAGAAGTCAGTTGCTGACTGATCATTTATTAAGGCGAGGGTTTTTCAAATTCTTCTGTTCGGGCGATAACTTTCAATTTTCTTCAGAGTTTCAGGTGGCTGCGGCTAAGTAGCGAAACTTCGAGCTGAGCTAAAAGCTTTGAGCTAATTTCAAGCTTTCGAAATTTGAGCCGAACGAAATCGAGCTAATGAAATTTTGGAATCCGAGACGGAAGTATGGTTCTCAAGTATCTGTGATACGCGAGCGAAGTTATTTGCGAGAAGAATAAATTTTCCTCCGTAGAATAGGGGCATCAGTCGATTTATCTTGGCTTCTGGCCTAACAGTCATCAACTGCACATTTGATTGAGATTATCAACCATTGATTTGACCGACCATCGCTGATATAACTTAGATTGAGATCCTCAACTTTAGATCAGACTGGGGTCATCAATTGTAATCAAGATCAAAATTCTCTACTTTACATTAGACAGTGGTTAGTCCTTTACACCTTAGATGGAATTATACAACCTTGAAAATTCTTAAAAATATGTCATGCAATCACATTTTCTCCAGCACATTTAACTCCATGCCAGCCCCATTCTATCGTCCGCTTGCAACACTCACCGATCGGTGACAGGTGTTGCATCAGACGCTGGGGTGGTGGGCAGTTTAGGTGGGGTGGTGGGCAGCTCAGGTGCCGTGGTGGGCTGGCCGAAGCAATACAACCCGCACCGTTTAGGGCAACATGACCCCCAGACCTGGCAGTCTGAGTCCGATGTACATTCGTCGTCGTAGATCGTGCAGTTGTCGCCGTTGCCTGTGTACGGCGGGCACCTGCAATGTTTGAGAATACATTTTATAATATGAACTATCAATAAGAATGGTTATTGATTGAATTGTTGTTCCTGGAGATTGAATGACGTGTGAATTGTGTTTTCCAATTTATGAAACAAGATGTGTTCTTATCAGTTTCTAAATTAAAATTATAAGCCTATCACCTTGTTGGCTTGATTGTTGCTGTTCACCCTCTGTGTTTAGTAATGAAGTGGGAAATATTCCAGCTCCAAGTTTAATCATTTTGCAAAGTAAAATTACCACTCCTTGGGACCTAGATACGATCAACTCAACCATTTGACACAATATTTTTTCTCAAAAATATGTTTTTTTCAACACTTTGACCGCAGTGCACAATGTATTGATATTGTACACCATTTTAATAATGTGTTATAATTATATTTTTTATTTGTTAATGTGCACAATGTATATGTCTAGTCCCCAATAAGTTATAGATACAATGAGCTCTGAACAGAGATAGTTGAAGTTATTCTAGAAGCGAATCATTGCTGTAGAAAATTTTTCTATGGCGAAATAATACTAGTAGAATAAACCTAAAAACACAATAAATATGATAAACGTAAGAAACCTAATATTGATCGTAATAAACTCATTTTTGATCGTAATAAACTCATTTTTGATCGTAATAAACTTAAAATTGATTGTAATACACTTATTATTGATCGTAATAAATTTAATATTGATCGTAATAAACTTAATATTGAACGTAATAAACTTAATAGTGAATGTAAGAAGCGAAAAAAAATTGATAAACGCAACACACGTCATAACCGTACCTACGTAACGTATGCAATAAACGCAAAATATACCGTCCCCCTCAGCACCGTACGCCGACAGCACAAATTACTTACACTCCCGAATACCTGCCCTGCACTGCGCGCAGGTCGCTGGAGAGGCGGTCGCCTGCAGCCACGCCTCCGTAGCACAGAGCCTGCGCAGTAGCCGTAACATCTCTTCGTTTATTTGCTTACTAGTGTACACGACACGTCAAAAATGACAGGATTTGATATTTTCCTTCAATAATTCTTTGAGATGTGGATGACAAACAAATATATCCAACCTGATGGTACCCGCTGTTTCTATTATAATGGTATTGATTTCAAGGGTTCTTCATTACTTTAAAGTAATTATTTTACGTGTCTATCATTATTGCTTCATTCTCCTTCAGTTAAAATGTCTTTCATTGATGAGTTGTGTGATGAATACTAACTGTTGTTCGTTATGAGGTTGTGTGATGAATGCCAATTGACCTGCATTATTGAGTTGTTCGATGAAAGAAAAATGTCCTGCACTATAGAGCTGTGTGATGAATGCAAGTGTCGTACATTATAGACTTGTGTGATGAGTACATCACACGGCGATCAACTTCACAACTTTACTTCAAGTTACTCACAAACAGCATTAACTGAAGGATTGGATCGTGTTAGCTTTATTTCAGCAAATTTTCGCGTGTTTTACAACTTCTCTTCATTTGCGTTGAAAACTTGAACTGATTCCTTGCCTCGTTATCTGTCCCCTCGTTTGCGTGCTTGCAATCAAAGAAATGAAAAGGGGGAACAGAAGCGGATTTGTGCTTACTTTTTAGTGAAAAATCATTCTTTTATGAAGTAATAACACATAGAGGCATTGTGAGACAGGATACACTTGGTATTGATTTTGTACTGTCATGCAATGTACTTGTAGAAAGTCTTACGCGCAACGTTCAAGATATTAATCCTTGAACTTTTTCTCACGAGTTCTATACTGGCAAAACAATCAACAGTTTGAAAAAAAAAGTGAATCTTGTTATCTACCTTTGTCACTAATTTTATGTTACCTGCAAAAGTACTTCCTGCGACGTCAGATTTTCGAACGTCAAAGCAATCATTGGGAATAAATAATTGAAATAAATTCTCAAAAAAGAGACCCATTACAAATGACGTCATGGGCCGTGCGGTTCCCCCAGATTCCAACACTCACCACGATTAGCAGGGCGGCACAAACAGCGGACGTCTTCATGGCGTCAGATTTGTACAAGTTCTTAGTGAATATGGTTAGAGAACCTTCACAAATTCTCTGTGAAAATGGTAGACGAAAAAGTGTGAATCATGTGGAAATATTACGAGCGAACAAAAATTGTCAGTAAACAAGTACAACTTTATGTGATAACATTGTGACAGAATAATCTTGTAGTCGAAGCGATTTTTCAACCAATCTATTGCAGGCAAGGATGTGTGTGTGAAGTTGCACCGTCTTTCTATGGTACCAAATTAAACTTGAGAATATAGTCTTTTATGTGATTTTTGTTGGCCCTTTCAACATCAATTACTTTTTATGTTGTAAGAGTTTCCTTTCGACCAGTTTTTTGTGGGTCACCCAGTAAAGCTTAGAGCTGATTTTTAAATATAATTTAGAGCTGGTTTTAGATGTAATTTGTAGCTGGCAAATAGATATGATATAGACCTGATGTTTAGTCATAATTTTACGTTGATTTTCAGATACAACCTAGTGTGGATTTCTAGTTACAATTTATCATTGCTTATCAGATATAATTTAATGCGAATTTTTAGACAAAAATTATCATTGAATCTTTCAAAAAATTTCTCATTGATATTTAGATATCTATTTTTCATTAGATTTAAGACATAATTCAGCGTTGGTTTTTAGTTATAAGGTATCGTTGATCCTTAGATATAATTTAAAGCTGATTTTGTTAGAGTACCGTGAGTTTTCGTTCTTTATCATCGAAATTATTTTACAGCGCGAAAGGTTGTTGATAATGATACACCTTCATCATTTGAAACAAAAAATACCATATTTACAACCAGTCAACGCAGCTATCGTAGAGCTTCGTCGAAAAATATACGATTGCCCATTACAGAAAAAATGACGAACAAATTATGGCAAAATTAGGAGAAAATTGCGGAACAACTTATGGGAAAAATGAAAGAGAAAATTACGAAAAAAATATGGTAAAATTACTGAAAAAATTACCAAAAACCTTAGGAGCAAATTACGGAGTAAATTACGGAAAAAATACGGAAAACTTACGAAAAAATTACGATACTAATTACGCAACAAATTACGAAAAAGTTACGGAACAAATTACGAAAAAGAACGGAAAAGATCATTCAAGAAATTACAGACAACAGCGGATGATAACTCATGAAAACAACAAAAACGATGCCCGAGCGAGGTAATAAACTCGGCTCCTTACGAAGCATCACCTGACCACTCAAAGACACGAGTATTAAATAGAGTTCAATTGTTAGTTAATTAAATTTTCCACTGACGCTCAAAACCAGCTGCCACAAAATTAATTGGCAAACTAATGCTCAGTGGTTTCAGTAAGGAGTCATCCTGTGTATAAGACGTAGAATTTAACCTCAAAGTTTTTAAAATGGCATCATAAGTATAATATACTCCTTGTCGCAAGTCACCTCGATGTCTAAAAAGATGTTTAACAACTTTTGGAAAATGCATCTCCGTATCGAGTCATTAACGAGCAAAACACAGAGTCTCACAAAATGTTAATCACTCACAAAACATCATTTAGTATTAAAATATCAATTTCTTCGTGCCGTATTCCAACTAAAAAACAAGTCCACTTCAGTGTTGCCTGATGACAAAAGTCGGACCGCAGCACCGCACGTTCCCGCGACAGCGCGTCCGCTCGACTGGCGGTGCTGTGGTATTCAACGGGGATCCCCTTCCTGGGGGAGTGTTATATTGGGGGCATTGGGGTGTA
>JACJUY010000738.1:86430-102771 GCA_014220935.1 Platorchestia sp. MABIK | reverse complement strand
GGGTGTAATATTGGGAGGAGTGTTGGGTTGGGGCGGGGCTGTTACGAGGTTATTAGGGGGACACAATCACCACAGACTAGACTACCCTATTCAAAGCAGGGGGACCTCCCATGTTGGTTAGGGGTTGTGGTGGAAGTCATCACTATTGGCTGGATTGTCTTATTTAAGTACCTATCTAACTCAACCACGTGCCTCCCCTTCCTGGTGGACGGGGAAGTGCACACATGCACGTCTGTCCAAACGCTGTGTCGCTCAAAAGATGACCCTGATCGAATGGAGTCCAGTGAATAGTTTTCCACGCTTCGCTTGTCATGATCTGTAAACTAACTTGTGTGTGTTTTTGTGTTCATTGAAGGGCATGAATTTTCCAGAACCAAAAGATAATTCACGTCCTGAATGGGGGAACGTCGCTTGAAATGAATATCTATCCCAAACACAAACCGCCGTCAGCTTTTGCATTCATAGAAATGACGCGAATCCTGAACCGAATAAGAAAGAATCATTTTTTCCAGTCCAGGAGTTGAACGCAAAAATTAGTTTCCTACAGAAATACGCAACGATAAAATTTAATGAAAAGATCATAACGAAATCGCTTCACATTTTCATGCACGACACGTGAATGCAATGTCATATTTCGTGTATTGATGCTTCTTAACATGAACAAATGCGCACATCAATGCTCATAAATGCGCTGAGCAAAAATCATGAGCCTCAACTTTATATAGGGAATGCACCATGGAACTGAGAAGTCAACATAGTGCAGCACATGCTAGCTGATTTTCTAGTCAGGCTTTTGTGGTATTTTAATGACCAGAGATACATTCATTTGTGTATTGACTCGTGCATCTTTCAGAAGCCGTGGAGCTCATTTATCAAGTCGGACAGGTGCGGATAAAATTTATTTAAATCCTTTGTGTGGGTGTTACTGTGAGTGAAAAATGATTTGTCTGTACAATGGATGATCAAGGAGGAAGAACAAAATCCTTTGCAAGGGGAATACAAATGTAAATTCGTTAGGAATTTGAAATTTAGATTTGTACAGCAGCTGTTCTCGGGCAGTTTATATTCTTGGAAAGAAGAGTGTATCAATGACAATCGCACTTTTTTTACTCGTGGAAAGAAGAGTGTATCAATGATACGCGCACTTTTTACACTTGGGAGGAAGAGTGTATCAATGATACGCTCACTTTTTACTCTTGGAAGGAAGGGTGTATCAATGATACGAGCATCTTTTACTCTTGGAAGGAAGAGTGTTTCAATGAGACGAGCACCTTTTACTCTTGGAAGGAAGAATGTATAAATGATACGTTGTGTCGTACTAAATAGCACACGTACACAATAACACAATTTCTAGTGAAAATATCCCACGCGTGTGCCATGTGTTGGAGTGTTGGAAGTTTGCTGCCAAACTATGGTTTGCTGCCAAACTATGTTCATGAAAATCGCTTTGGTTAACTAGCAAATTTCCACCCAGCTGAAAAAATTAACATTTATCCCGTGATTTGCGAATTTCATGAAACTGGAATTAATTCGACAAAATTCACCGCCGTCCAGTGGTCCGTATGCTGATCAACATGAATACGCTCAAAATGACGAGAAGGAGTAGGCCATTCTACGTTTCTAGATTTAGGTTTTGCTCGATCCAATTGGCATTGAGTGCAACATTTTACGTTGTCTTCAATAATTTTATCCATTCCGGGAAACCAAATATTAGATTTGGAAGACGACTTCATGCCCCAAATGGCAAGATGTCCATCATGAAATGTTTCAAGAACTAAACTACGGAATGACTTGGGAATCAAAACCCTTTCTATATAAAGTATGCAACCTTTCGCGATAGTCATCCGAGGTTGCAGATTCTTAAATTTAAACAAATTAGGATTAGGTTTTGGAGGCATGCCAAACTTTATGTATTGTTTGAGTTGACATAGTTCACTATCAATGTCAGTATGAGTTTTTATATTTTCACCCGTAATAGTAGTTTTATGGAGTGAGTTCACTTCAAAGACCTGTTCGTACGGTTCTAGTTCTGTTACAGTTTTGGGTAGAGGGAGCCTACAAAGACAATCGCTATTTACGTTACATTTACCTTTCGAATAGCTGAAATCATGGTCACACTGGGAAGTTTGAGAGCCCATCTTTGAATACGAGCGGAACAATTGAGAGATACGCCTTTGTTATGTGCAAAAAGTTTACGAAGAGGTTTTTGATCTTTATGAACAAGGGACTTAACACCAGAAAGAAATTTCTTTAATTTTTCGAAGCCAAAGACAACACTGAGGCTCTCCATTTCGATGTTGAAATAGTTTCGCTCTGCATTATTTAGAGATCTTGAGGCAAATTGAACCAATCATGAGAAGAATCAACGCGTCGCACAAGTACGGCAGCAACCCCATAGCCCAAACTACCAGTTTGAAGAAGAGTTTCATGGTTGGGATCAAACAATTTTAGAGGTTTATGCGAGCGAAAGATATACTTGATTAAATGGACACTTTTAATCTGTTCTGGAGTTCACTGGAAAAGTACATCTTTCTTTAGTAGCAGATACAGAAGATGCAAGACATGAGAAAAAAATGTACAAAACGACAATAGAAATTACACAATCCAATGAATGCTTGACACTGTTTGAGATTTTTAGGAACAGGAGCAATGAGAATTGCATCTACTTTCTCAAGATTCTGGTGAACACCTTTGTTATCGAAAACGTACCCTAGATAAGACACATGATCAGTTAGAAAGGCACATTTAGAGAGATTTTAGTGAATTCCAGCATTTTTGAAGACAGACAAGACTTTGTCAAGAGCTTCCAAATCAAAATCATAAGAAGAGGTCAAAATTAGTACATCATTCTGGTACACAATGATATTATCGATGCCAGACAGAGTTTCATTCGTGAATGATTGAAAAATGCCTGGACTTGCATGCAAACCATATGGTAAGTAATTGTACATAAATAGACCTTCAGACGTGTCAATGGTCGTAAACTTTTTTAGTTCTTCGTCTAAAAGGATTTGCAGAAACGCATTTGACAAATCAATTTTGGAGAAAAACTTTGCGTCGCCGACTTGAGAAATTACATCATCCAAAACAGGTAGGACAGATTGAACGGGATTTAACCAATTGTTAATGTAGGCTGAAAATCTACAGTTTCTTACACTGCCGTCAGGCTTTAGAACATTAACGGTAGGGGATGCCCATGGGCTATCATACACTCTAGAACTTTCCACAATGCTCTGCAACTTCTCCAGTTCGGTTTTGACGGAGTCTTTCAGTCGTACAGGAACAGGGCGTGCTTTACAAAATACAAGAACTGAATTAGGCAACACATCAAGATGAACGTTATCTTTAACGTTAGACTGTGAATCAGATGACAAGTCCGAATCATATTCCGAAGACAAGCTTCTAGGCATACTATGATAATCTGTTTTGTTTATAGTGTCGCATTGATCATGGATGACAACATTTACGTTAAGTTTAGAACAAATATCTCGGCCAAGAAAGTTGATTCTATGATCTTCCACCATGAGAAACGTATGATGAAAACTAACGTCTTTATAACTAATGATTACGGAAGAATGACCAAGCAAATTTACAGATCCACCACTGTATCCGAGCAATTTATTACACGTAGGATTTTTAACAGCATTAACAACAAGTGCATCACTTTTACGTAACGTCGTGACTGCACTGTCATTGTCAAGTAGAAATTCAATAGGTTTTCCATTTAAATGACATTTCAAAATTGCAGGGTCTTTAATAACGGGAATTACAGTGGTGTTTATTCCCAAAAATGAAAATTGTTCAAGTCATTTTCATGTGCATCAGAAAAATTATGAACAGAGTTACCATCACAAGTATCGTTCCAAGGTTTCTGTAGAGTGAACTCGTTTCTTCGCTGCAGAGACTAGCGTGAACGCTGCGAGCCGCTCGTTGACTCAGTTCTTCCTTGCAGAGACTCGCGTGAACGCTGCGAGCCGCTCGTTGCCAAATCTTCTCTTCCGACGTTGCCATGACAACCGCACCGTTCAGGCTGCACCATGTAAGCGCGGCCTGTGCGAAATCCTCCACGTGTAGGCACAGCCGGACGAGGCCGCGCTGCAGTCGTTGTAGATTTGCAAACTTTAGAAATGTGGCCTATCTTCCCACATGGATTACACTTCAATTTCAGAGTTTAGCAATTCCTTGCAAAATGCTTCTGCTTAGCGCCGAAACGAATGCATTTGTAGTTCGGATGTAATTGTTCTGTCGTGAAAAACGATGAAGATTAATCTTCACGAACAATATCGTGAGCATCGGAACTCTAACAGTTCGATGAGTTTTGCATGTTCAACACACTTGTTGAAAGATTTTCTGACACACTTCTGTCGAACTGCACTGATAATTTGCGATGAAGGTAGACCAGCAACGAAAGCATCTCTGATTAGAGACGAACACGACAGCAATTATCGTAGTTGCACGCAGATGCTAAGTCATTTAACGTTTTAGCATAACTTTCGATGGATTCATTAACACCTTGCTTTTTGTTTTGAAATGTAACAGACACGCCGACAATCGATTTCTTGATTTCAAATTGTTGCATTAACTTTTCTTCTAGTTCATTATACGTAGCATCAGCGAGCAACGTAGGTTTAATTTTTCGTTGTAGATCAGTAATGATGTTTACAGGCAAAGCTTTAACTAAAATACAAGCTTTCTTATCGCCATTGTTTCCCGCCTTCTGCAGAGAGTCTGCACACTGCACTTTGAATCTTTGTAAGAATTCACACACTATTTCCACTTCAACGCTGAATGGAGGACAGCCAACTGTAGAATACGTCATCTTGGTTTCAGAACACTTTTAAAGTTCAAATTCCCGTTGGAGATTCGAAATCTTCTTCGCTAAATATGTTGAGTAGTTTCTTTTTAACACACTAGAGGTTTATTTAGCTGTAGCTGCAAACTACAGTTTCAGTAGCTTTAGACTACCAAGGCAGGAGTAAAGAATCACTGGTAAGCACGTATAAGTGTACAGGGCAGCTTTCGGTTACAGACTACCTCTCAACCATCCCGTGTCGGGAACTCAGGCAAGAGGCGCATAACAATACCTTCCGGAGCTCGCAAGAAGTGCGTAACAACCCCTTCCGGAGCTCTTGCTCACAAAAACCAGAACCACATTATAACGACGCATATTTCAATATACAACAAAGACGAACATATTCAAGGAGCAGCAACAAGATTTCAACATAAGTCACAGACTGGAACTCAGTCTCACACCCCATTCCTCCAAGCCTGAAGGAAAAGGGAATTGTTAGTTCTCGGCCAAATCATATTCCATAGAATATCACAGCCTAGAAGTCTCGATTTACACAGTAACATTTGAGTTATAAGTCGTATGCATAACAAATTTCGAGTTGAAAGTTATATAACAACAAGTTATGAAGCAATTTTCAAGCTACAAGTATAGGGCATTTTTCGAAGTAGAAACTATTAAGTAAGTTTCTAGTCGAGCGTTACAACCCAAGTTTCGAGTTAAAAGTTATGATGAAAATTTCCAGAGGAAATTTTTACAGAAAGTTTTAAATTAATTATTAGCAAATTTTCGGGTTATGAGTTTAACGAAAATCTTCCGTTAAATAAAACGTTCATAGGAGAACACATCGAGCTCCAAACTCCCACTACCGGCTTGTGACGTCAATTTGATTTCAAAGACTTGGGCGACACACGAATAACGCTCTAGCACGAATCTGACGATCGAACATCCACGCGAACGGCCAGAGTCAGGTGTGCATGGCAAGTGTACCGGCTGGGCAATAGCACGGCTGAAGTGAAACGAGCTACGCTCTGGAGTTGGTGCTGGACTGCCTGCTTCAAAGAAACCACAAAGGAATTTGGATGCGAGGGCGTTATCATATCGTTTGAGACAACGAATAAAACCCAAGAGTCTATCGAGAATTTTGATATTGCGACCCTGAATATGAAATTCATTTTCCATTTCTGTATATTTGGTTTTATTTCACAGAGAAAATTTGTACATAAATTCGGACTAAAATGAAATTAGAGAACTGAAGAATTCGGAATAAAACCCTCTTGTGATCTACTAGATCAAATCATTTTTACACGTTATACTTGATATTCAAAAAATCATTGATCACACCTTCTACGACTTAAAAATAATTCAACAACAAAGAAAACCTTTCTATGAATTTCTCGCTAATGAAAAAATGGAAATATCTTTCCTAAACTAAATATATATGACAGATAATATTCACACTACTAAGTGCAGGACTAACATAAGTTGAACCTTGAGAACTGCGAACTTTTCCGTTTATGATTTTTCAAAACAGATTTGAATCATTCACAATATAAAATCGAAGTTTAGCTTTTTCTATTTCATTTATGGAAAATGAGGTTAAATTTCTCCCATCACACCAACCACCAAACCAACCCCTTGACCAATCACCTGACCAACAATCTGACCAACCTTCTGGCCAGGTACGTTTCTAAATATAATTGGGAGATAAGGCATTTCCAGTTCACCGAGCTCACCTAATTTATGTTTATTTCTTTTCGAACGAATAGTGCACTCCATGGAAGTCGCCCAGTGATATACTGATGTTTTTTTCGTGATATTCTGCAGTGATATTTTTTGTAATTTCTACTAGTTGTGCTCTTCTGAGATATTTTACAATGATGTTCTTCAGTGATGTTCTCAGTAGGTGTTCTCCATGAATATATTTTTATAAGCTAAACTTGTACAGACAAGGACTAGAACTTCCGACATTTCAAATGTGACCTTTATATTAACTCTAATTCATTAATTCTACAGTTAATTTCCAAAGTGTTTTTGATTTCAGAAACATCTTGAAAAAAACAGACAATTAAGGACAGCGTCTCCCACAGGAATCCAGGATTTTGAGAGAATTTGAGAAATAGGAAATAGGAAATATTGCTGCTATAGGAAGTGTAAGAGGTCAGGTACATCCTGTGAAAAAATGAGACTCGTACGTTCACTCGTTCGCCCGCTACGGGGGTTTGAAGAAAGCGGGTGAAGGGAAGCGGAAGTGGTATTTTATCGTGTTACACCTCCTCCTTGGCACTTTCTTCACGGCACGACGTTGCTATGCCATTGCCTATGTCTCTGTATTACTCTATAATGATTTCAGAGGTCTAACCTGAACCAAAAATTTTTTTAACAATTTGTAATTTAAATTGTTTATGTTTCTTTGTTTTGCTTATAATGTAAACAGTGAAATTTGGGGTTTCAAAATGCATCTTCTTCTACATTTTTGAAGCTACAGTGATGATTTTAAAATCATTAGATGCGGAAAGCCTAGGGCTTTCCAAAAAGTTCTAATTGATTTCACAATTAATTTTTGTTCAAAAGTTATGACGTCACAAATTCGCATTTATCGAAACCCATATTTGGTCTCGATTTTTTCCGTTTTTTTCAACTGAAAATTTGGGGAACAACATAGGAATTTTTGGACTGTCGACGTCTTTCCGCATCCAATGATACCAAAATCATTACATTTACTCAAAAACCGTCGGAGGAGATGCATTTTCAAAAACTCCCCCAAAAGTCTCGTTTTCTATGAATATCTCGTTTCCTATGGGAAAATCGCATTTTTTCACGAATGATAAATGATTCCCAATTGCATTTCCTATCAGTATACAAAATTTCATTGCTCTAGGTTAAATAATAATAAAAGGTCCGTATGGGGGACGCAGTCCTTAAAAACGTTAGCTAACATACTCACTAGTTCAGTTGATTTAATAAAACCCATCATCTTGAGCATAATTAATTAGAATTTTCATTGAGGTTTTTTCCAAAGATCTGTTTAACACTGTCCAACTAGCACCCATTTTCATAAATGAGGATAAAACCTTTGTTAAAATATATAACTGTTTATGCACCATCAATTTTTTGTCAAATATTCAATGAAATTGTTTCTCAAAATGTTTACTCTTATATTAAATCAAAATAATTGTTTATACGAAAGATTCAATAACACAGGTCCTTTACAATCATCTGCAAAATTTGTATTCAAGATTGACGAAATAAATCTTTCATTTTGAGTTTTCCGAGTTATGGAACGCATTTGATTGCGTAGAGAGCAGTGTATTATTTTCGAAACTCAACCTTTTTGGCATTAGAGGAATTTCCACAAAAATGGTTGAAACTTCATCTGACAAATCAGGAGTAATACGTTGCTGTTGATGATGTACAATCAGAACTTCTGGAAATTTGCTACGAAGATCCACAAGGGTCTGTCCAAGGACCTCTCCTATTTTTACCTCATCAACGAAATACGTTCAATTTACTTTCGTTCAAATTAATTCGCAATGTATTCCACAAATTCTCACTTATTGCAAATGAGAGCACTGCTTTTTCAACTGTTTCTCGTGAAAACCTGATAATAATTGCTGACAAAATAAAAAAGTACTGCTTAAGTTACAACGTAGATTAACACATTGACACGTAGTGGTATACACATGTACCACGCTATACAGCATATTACTGATAGACATAGTGATACAAATATGTATCACCGTGAATATATCACATACAGAAGGTAAACATCAAGTGAGAATATTGACATTGTTTATTTTGAAATTACATCCTTAGGTAGTTATTGGTAAAGGATAAAATATTGGAAATATGATGTTAGTAGGGATGATTTACTCAAAATTATACAAGAAACAAAAATAAAAAGTAGATCTTTCATCGCATTAAAAAAAAGAAGACACTTGGTCATAGATCTATAAAAAGAATAATTTCAGTCGTGAAAATAATCTGTATAACTGTCATCCTTCATATATGGAGCTTTCTTCTCTTCTTATTAAGTGAAATCCATGTTTATTTTACAATACAGCTAACGCACAAATGAGGGGTTGCCCTGACATTGAGCACAGTAGGTTGAGAATCTTCGAGCTTAGTTACGGCGAACGATAATATTTTTGCATTTTCGATCTTCGAAATGTTATCGTAACAACCACGGCACCTTTTCCTTACGGTATTCTCTTTGCTGTCTTCAGAAAGAACATGATTGATAGAAATGTAACACAAAGTACATTATGTTAGTAAAAAATAACATCATTACTTTACATTTTATAATTTGATATATATTGATTTTCGTTTCGGGAAACGTATTCTACAAAAAAAACAAAATAATCAAGGAGGGTAAAAACATCATTCATGAAGTCTTCTTTATAAAAATAGAGCTTTCGATTAAAAAATATACTCATCTTCAGTATCTGGAACAACAATAATCGTTCACAAATTATAGCAGCAGGGTATATAAACACTGAAAAAGTGATACAAGATTAAATGGGAGTCCTAATTTAAAATATGCAAAGGTGCAGACGAATCTGCTTCATTTAAAGTAGGCCTTGTAAGGTGAAAAAGTATACTTTCTACCAAACAAATATCTAGTTTATTGCTATGGCCTATAATTTCGAAACAATTTTCAGCGATTGGGTGGTCAGCTGCATGCGAGTGGTCTCTTATACTGTTGTGTGTTAGGCCCCGCTCCAGTGTGGATATTTTCGTATCTTTAAATATTGTTCGTCAAAATTTAATTCGAGTATCATAGATACTCGCTTAAGCCCCTTGAATACGGCTTGTCCGAAATTCGGGAGGGCGACTGAAAATTCAACTGGTCCGCTCCCTGGGATTTCGGAACCGCCTTATATCTGCTACAGACAGAGGGCGACTGAAAAAGAACGGTCCTCTCTCTGGAATTTCGGAACCTCCTTATCTGCTACAGACTGAGAGCGACTAAATTCAACTGGCCCGCTCCCTGGAATTTCGGAACCTCCTTATCTACAGCCTAACTGAGAGCGACTAACGAAACGGTCCGCTCTCTGGAATTTCGGAACCTCCGGATCTGCTATTGAAATCCTCAACAACTAATATTTTTTTCCTGCAAATAAACTCTGAAAATAAACCGCGTACTATCTTCCCTGAGAAGAATACTGGCTCCCAAGAAGGACCAGCCTAAATACTTTTCAGTAGGGCCGAACAGGATTCGCCCGCCTAAATAATCTATCAACTGGCTCCCAAGAAGGACCAGCTTAAATTATTATCGAACAAGTGACGCCCGAACAGGGACAGCCAACAAATCGAATAAATATATATAAAACACTGTGCAAAGTGTTGGTGGTAGCTCTCCCAGTACGTACTGACACCCCTCTATGCTCTGCCATGCGCGTCACCAAGTGGCGAGTCGCCTTTCTACAATATGTAGCATTACACTGGCCACACTTATATTTTTCTAGACGACGCAACTTTGCAGGAACTCAGGCATCCTATCAGCAAATCGGAAAAAATGCCAACACTGAACCTATTGCGAAAAATTATTCTAGGATTTATTTGTGGGTAATATTCAGTGATGAGTGTTTTTATTTCGTTCTTAACATAGCGATTGGTAAACAAGGACATATATGGTAAAGACACGTACAAAATTTTTTTCGCCACATCAAAATTATCTATCTTTCGCACACGGTGAGAGTCAATTGTCCTACAAAAAAAATTTTGAATTAAAAAAGGGGGGAGATGAGTTTTTGCAAAAGTATGAACGTAAAATTCTAGCTGTGTTAAAAAGAGTCATACGTCGAACAAATTTTAAAGGCTCTATCTACAAGGCAAGAAATAAGATTGCACTCGAAGTTAAAATTAATTGCACCATAATATTTCATTCCTAAGCTAGTGTTCGTTAATTTATGAAATACGGTAGTTTTGACCGAGTTAGCAGTTTTTTCTATGCAGACGTCTAAGAAATTGAGTTCATAAAGTTTTTCGTTCCCATGCGTGAATTTTATTGAGGGATGTTTATGATTCTAGTAGTCTATGAATAAAGCAATGTGACTAGCATCCCTAAATAAAAACAAAATAAAATAAAATAAAAACAAAAGTATCGTCAACATATCTCCGATAGAACACAGGCTTAAACAAACTTGGACACTCGTTCAACAAAACCTGTTCATGATGAGATAGAAATTTATTAGCCAAAGTGGGTGAAACGCAACCCCCCATTATGGCACCATCCCTTTGTGAATATAAGATGCCGTCAAACAAAAATAGATTATCTTTCGTGCAAATAATTCCAACAGTTTCTTGAAACTCTGTCTGTCAAAACACCTGAATCTGTCCTTGTTGGTAAATGGTTTTGACAATACTATTTCAATTGTCTCATTCACAGGAATATATGTGAAAAGGGATACAACGTCAAAACTTGCCATGACATAGTTCTGATTCGGCATTGAGCAAATTTAACGTACAAACGAAAAAGAGTCTTTAATAGTATAGCAGTTATTCAAAATCGGAGTCAAAAGAGAGACTAAAAATTTCGATAATTTGCAATTTGTTTAAGCCTGCGTTCTATCGGAGATATGTTGACGATACTTTTGTTTTATTTAGGGATGCTAGTCACATTGCTTTATTCTTAGACTACTTGAATCATAAACATCCCTCAATAAAATTCACGCATGGGAACGAAAAACTTAATAAACTCAATTTCTTAGACGTCTGCATAGAAAAAACTGCTAACTCGTTCAAAACTACCGTATTTCATAAATTAACGAACACTAGCTTAGGAATGAAATGTTATAGTGCAATTAATTTTAACTTCGAGTGCAATCTTATTTCTTGCCTTGTAGATAGAGCCTTTAAAATTTGTTCGGCGTATGACTCTTTTTTAACACAGCTAGATATTTTACGTTCATACTTTTGAAAAAATTCATTTCCCCTTTTTTTTATTGAAAATTTTTTTTTGTAGGACAATTGACTCTCACCGTGTGCGAAAGATGGATAATTTTGATGTGGCGAAAAAAATTTTGTACGTGTCTTTACCATATATGTCCTTGTTTACCAATCGCTATGTTAAGAACGAAATAAAAACACTCATCACTAAATATTACCCACAAATAAATCCTAGAATAATTTTTCGCAATAGGTTCAGTGTTGGCATTTTTTCCGATTTGCTGATAGGATGCCTGAGTTCCTGCAAAGTTGCGTCGTCTAGAAAAATATAAGTGTGGCCGGTGCAATGCTACATATTGTGGGGAGACGACTCGCCACTTGGTGACGCGCATAGCAGAGCATAGAGGGGTGTCAGTACGTACTGGGAGAGCTACCACCAACACTTTGCACAGCAGTATAAGAGACCACTCGCATGCAGCTGACCACCCAATTGCTGAAAATTGTTTCGAAATTATAGGCCATAGCAATAAGCTAGATATTCGTTTGTTAGAAAGTATACTTATTCACCATACTAGGCCTACGTTAAATGAAGCAGATTCGTTTGCACCTTTGTATATTTTAAATTAGGACTCCCATTTAATCTTGTATCACTTTTTCAGTGTTATATACCCTGCTGCTATAATATGTGAATGTTTATTGTTGTTCCAGATACTGAAGATGAGTATAGTTTTTACTCGATAGCTCTATTTTTATAAAGAAGACTTCATGAATGATGTTTTACCCTCCTTGATTATTCAATTTTATATTGTTGCACAGTATTTATGATTTTAACTTTTTAGATTTGTTGGTTATAAATTTTGATTGGTAACAATAAAATAATATTGTCATCAATATAAGTTACATCACAAGTGAATTATATTTCTGAGGAACAATATTTCTTATAATTAGATATTATTGTTCAGTCAAACCCACAAATAACTATAGCTATGCGCAGTAACACTAAGTCTTGTAAAAATGAGGAAAAATGAGCACCATAGTGACCTAATCTGTACTACAACGTCGTATAGAAAACGAGGATACCGTCATGCACAAAGTGGTACTGAAATAGACCAAGGGAGCGTGGTACATTTTTGACCCACAACACATGTATGTCAGCAAAGATATTGTTAGTGTATGACAAAATGCACCACAAAGGTCCTACGGTTTTTATCACACGGAAATGATCAATAGACACACACGGAGCTACTCACCTTCTTACACACCCGTGGCATGAATGACCTAGACGCAATGGAAGAAACATGGCAACGTCTGCCGAAAAAACTCTGCTTTTTGGCATCCGTAGTCAACGTGGTAAAGTAAATAAAATGTCAAATAAGATGACGAATCAGTGAATGCCAACGGAAAAGTACAACATGTTCTCACACGAGCAGAATGCGTCTCTTCCACACAAGGAAATTGCTGATGGTCAGATTGAAGAAATCATTTCGTCCAAGTTCGTCGTCATCATTAAAACCAAAATTTGACTTCCAATGACCACATCCCGTATAACAATACAAACCATCAAAATCTAGAAAACCTTTCAACTGGGTTGCAAAAAGTTCCCTGAAGAGCTTGAAAAATTAAATTCTCCATCGAATTTCATTTCCGATACCTAAAGCACGAAGTAGAACAAAATAAAATTAGCTTTTTTTTCATTTCTGAAAAAGTAATTGGGACTGGTGAGGACTGCAAAAAATGTGGATTATGTAAAATAAAACTGTGGATTATTGGACTGCCACACAACGCATATGAACTGAAAAAATTTGCGGTAGCACTGTCAAAATGAAGCACTGTCACTGCCATACTATCACTGTTAGCACTGTCAAAAATCGTAGTGACCATTTTTGAGACGAAAATCTCTCAGCATTTTGTAGATGCATGATTGAAGGCAAACCGGAAAAGAACAAAGTTATATTCAACAAATTTATATGGTAATTCTATAATTCGTCTTTTCCCTAATATACAGGGTGTTTCAGAACATGAAGTACAAAATTGCATACCAAGTAGAAAATGGCCTAGTAAACACTTTTTCTGATGTGAAATTTTCCGAATACACTTAGAGATATTGAGCAAGTGTTTTCCAATAACTATTGCGAGTAATTGTGTCATTAAATTTCATCCTTTAAAATAATAAACAGCTAATATCTCAAAAACCCTAATTTTATCGAAAATTTTCATGAAAATTGTGTTTATTTGGCCATTTTCAACATGGTATAATTTTGTACTTTTTTTTCTGAAACACCCTGTATAAACGCAGCCAAGAGAGATACTGTTGTCACCTCCACCACAAATGGACGTTCAGGATTTAAGTCTTTCGAACCCATCTCGCTTCTTCCAGTTTTAATGCTTCCTTCTCGCTACCTTTTCTTTAACTTTCCATCCCCTAGCTTCTTAATTGTTTAGTTCTGCAAAGTATTTAGTGTGAGAGTACACCTTGTGCACACAGTCCCCGTTTTTAACATTTCATTGTAAATGGTCGCTTCTTTTCGCTCTCATGAGATCGCACTTGAGTTGGTTAGTGAATGTTGTACTAATATTGTAATGAAGATCTCATATATGATCGGTACTCTTGGTTACAGTTCATTATTGAATGAATTATTGTGTCTCACTTTTCTCTCCCCGTGAGCATGCATTAGCAATCTTTATGGTCGTGATCAATAAAACTTTCAAACATTTCAAACAATAGTACTGGGAGCGCGAAACACAAACTGTCAACTAATGAGACAACGAATTGGACAAAAGACTTTTTATTACCGTGATAAACCAATTTTTTGCTGCCTTAGCGTAAAGTTAGACGCATGTAGAACTATTTTCATTTTCCTCCACCACCACCAGAGTGCGTGATTGGAGGCTCTAGACATGGGACTTGGGCCTTATGGAGTTTATTTCTCTTGATCATGTTGCCACGTTCTTTTTTATTCATTTCAACTGCATTACATTGTGTTCCATCTCACTCGTTGTTGTTTCATTCGCGCTGTTCTGTTTCTATCTCATTAAAATTCTATTTATTTCATTATTCTTTTTTCTGCGATGTTAATTTTTTTTATCCTTTTTGTATTCCATTTCATTCCGCTTTGCTTCAGTTGATTCAGATGAGTACGCTTTGTTCCATTTCTGTCCACTCAACTTCACTTTGTTCCATTTCACTCCGCTCCACTCCACGTTGTTCCATTTCACTCCACTCCACTATTTGTTGTTCCATTTCACTTAGCTCCTCTCTACTTCAATGAAGAAATAACGTCATCACTCCAACAAAGCTAGCGAGCAAGACATCCAGAAATCCATCATGTTACTTAGGGTACAGTGAATGTTTATGGTTATTGATCCCCTACCACACAGAACCTTGTAAAGATAAAATAAAATCGATCGCTTTGTTCGTGCAACGTTCTGAACATTTCATTCAAAACATAATTTTGTTGGAGCATATCTCACTTGATCAGCTGCGCAGTTGCTGTGACGCACGAGGTCACCTCTCCGCCCGCACGCACGCCCACGTCAGAGAAATAATTTTATTTGCAACTCCAGGTGCGTTTGTTACTAGTTTTATTCATACAATCCCTCATAACCTTTGTAGAATTTTCGCTGTAGTTACACGCTTTGAAAAATTGCTGCGTATTTTCATCGGAAGCATTTACTATTCTAAAAGTGGACAGAACAGAACGAGTTACTAAAAAAGCCGTCATTTTGGATAAAGGTGATGGATTGAACAGAAGCACGCATCATTGAAGGAACGTCGTACGTCTTGAAAATCATTTCAAGCAAGGCGAGAAATAGAGAAACTCAAAAATAAAATCAGTTTGTTCCTGCAGTTAACAATTCATATGAAGAAAATAATGGCAGAACGTCAAAGCTGTAAACGCATTGAAAGATAATTCGTGTACATGTTACTTGAACATTGAGCAGCTGCTGCACCAGGTTGTCAGGATGGATTGAGCAGATAGCGAGCGCCACAAATGCATACTCTAAAATTAAGAGAGATGAAATGTTCAAACAAAGCAAGGAGAATTTGAAAAAAAACACGACAGCTGTACAGATACCATGATGGATCATCGCTGGATCATTTTTCGCTTCATGCGCTTGAAAATTTAAGAGTTTGCGGCATCTGCGTTCGGATTATTATTGTTATTTTTTTCGTAGCTCGGTAGCACTGTCAAGACAGCTGTGCTAACAATGGCGATAGTTTTATCCAGCTGGTCCAAATTATAAATTTATATTCACAACGTTAATGAAATTTAGAGCCTGGGGAACACTGAAATTGGTCTCATTATTGAATTTCAATTATTTCTAAAATGAAAGATATTCAAAGCGTTGGAAGGCCTTCTGGGAATGGTTTAGATAAAAATCATTGAGATATTTGCAGGCCTAGATCAGTTGGGCTCTCAGTCTTCTTCGCTTAATTTAAATATTTGTTTCATGGCGCATGACAAGATACGTGATGCTTGGTAAGTCGTACGTCGACAACCTCAAACAACGAGAAGCTAGAAAATAAAACCTCTGCCCACGCACCGATCACAACACCTGTGGCGCTCAGGCTTCTCTGAATGCTATCTTATCGTAATCGGAAAAAAAATTAGTCTTTCAATAGTTTAACAATGTAATGAAATGACTTTGAGGCTTGGGGA